>BQNB010174232.1:2721-13279 GCA_026074375.1 Tanacetum coccineum
ATATTCTTACAACTTGAAAAATATAGTATTTCACTTGAAATTTCATTACAACAAAAAGAAGAAAGTTTTCAAAACGACAAACCATGTACAAATCAGGATGCTCCTAAATTTCGTGAATTTTTTTAAATAAATAAATTGAAAGCTCAATTACAAGCCAAAAACACAACAATCTACAAC
Source organism: Tanacetum coccineum (assembly GCA_026074375.1). Taxonomy (NCBI): domain Eukaryota; kingdom Viridiplantae; phylum Streptophyta; class Magnoliopsida; order Asterales; family Asteraceae; genus Tanacetum; species Tanacetum coccineum. The sequence goes on from BQNB010174232.1 coordinate 2,899, forward strand.
TTGAAAAAACACATTGCAAATGTGCAAGAAAACAGTAATGAAGCCAAGGTTAAACATGACATTGATGTAATTGAAACAATAAATATCGAATTGGAACATAGTGTGGCTAAATTACTTGTTGAGAATGAGGAGTTAAATAAGGAAAAATATGCATTTGAAACAGACTTACAAAGATCTTTATGATTCTATCAGAAAGACACGAGTTCAAATAAAAGACCATAATGACTTACTGATTGCTCAAGTAAATAGTAAGACTGTTGAAAATGTTGTTTTAAAAGCTCAGATTCAGGAAAAGGTTTTTGCAAATGCATCATTGAAAAAAGAATTAAGAAATTTAAAAGGAAATAGCGTGGATACTAAGTTTGCAAAACCATCAATCTTGAGGAAACCAGCTTTACAACCACTCAAGAATAAAATAGTTATTAGACAACCGAATGCGTTTAAATCTGACCGGCCAAAATCTTCAAAACCACGGTTTGCCTCCCAAGTTGATGTGAAACACGACTTGCCAAAAGCAGTGACTCCTTATTATTTGCCTAAAGTTAGAGAATCCGTGTTTGCAAAATCTCATCATGTGATTGCACCTGGCTCATCTAGGAATAGTTCTAAAGAATCGTATGGGTCAAATGACATGGCTCATAATTACTATCTAAAGGAAGCTAAGAAAAAGACACAATTAAAAAATAGGAATCTTAATCCTAGGGAAATGCCTTCTTCTAGAGCACACCACACTCCTAATGCTTTCATAACAAAACTTAGGATCAATAATCAAACGTCTAGGAATTGGTCTGCATCTAAGAGTAGTGATGTAACGTTAAAAGATGTGCAAAAATCAGATCACTCTAGGAATCCTAGTTTATTTTCGGACTCTAAACACTTTGTTTGTTTGACTTGCTAGAAATGTGTCTTTAATGAAAAATCATGATGCCTGTGTAAAAAAATTTCCTGAAAGGGGTGAATTCTCGCGTTAAGGTTCCATCCCCTAAGACTAGAAATAGTAACAAACTCGTAGAACAGAAAAGTCATACTTAAACACATGTACGGAAGATCTTTCCAGGACATAGATTTTCTCCCAATAAGTCTTCCGTTGTACATGAGAAACCATCTCCTAGATCTTGTCTTAGGTGGAAACCCACTGGTAGAATTTTCAAGACTGTTGGTCTTAGGTGGATCCCTACTAGAAAGATATTTGCCTCTAGTACAACCAAGGTTGATAGTAAACCCCCGCATGGTTCAAATGCTGATATCACTAACCCACATGGATGCATACAAACTCTTGATATAAGTGCTTGTACTCTTCATTTAGATACAGATACATCATACAATGTCAAGAAGAATATTCTAAGATTTTGGTTGCTGAAAAGGCTGATGCCTAAGAATCAAGTGTCTCAGGGGATTCACAACTGATTAAAAAGACTGCAATGACATCTGTCTACAATAGTTCAGGCCTCGCTCTCGAACGACATATGTCTTAAGAGTGTATCTGATTAGAACTCGGTTTTTAAAGAAAAGAAAAGTGTACGCTTCAGTGCGCTTTATCTTCAAAAGAAAAGAAATATTCTTGTTTACGAGCATTCTTATCAATAAACTTTTATATTTTCCCATGCTCGTTCAGTCAACAAGTGGATCAATGTACATTAGCTTGTTTTTTAATTCACTTGTTCAATCAAAAATGGCAACCACATATATAATTTTTGAATGGGAGAATAGTGAATAAAATGTGATCAATACAGTTTAATTCGAATAAGATCTTTTGAATATAAGTCTACTCTCGTCCTTAAATGGTCATATGGTCATATGTATTCTGAACAATTCGGTTCAGGACCAGAGCTTCAACTTATGACTCCTGGAACAATCAATTTCAGACTTGTTCAAAACCCATCTTCTCCAACACCTTATGTTCCACCAACAAAGAACGAATGGGATATTTTGTTCCAACTAATGTTTGATGAGTACTTTAATCCTCCATAGAGTATTGTTTCTCCAGTTCCTTTAGGGGCTGGGGGCCTGCCTCCAAGACCTGTTGATCCAACCGATACACCTTTGTCAACTTCCATTGAACAAGATGCACCAGGTGCTAGTACTTCATCAACAATACAAGTAACACAGTCTCCAGTCATTTTTGAAGGTGTTGAAGAATAGTTACAACCTGCACAGTTTGAGAATGATCCATTTCTTGATATTCTTACTTCAGAACTAAGTTCTCAAGAATCATCATCAATTATGCAACCAACCAACCCACCTTTTGATCATATCAGCAAATGGATGAAGATTCATCCTTTAGAAAATGTGATCAGCAATCCTTCTCGACCTGTCTTAACATGAAAACAGCTACAAACCAATGTCATGTGGTGTTTCTTTGATGCTTTCCTCACTTCAGTCCAACCCAAGAACTTTAAAGAAGCATCGTTAGAATCATCATGGACCGATGCGATGCAAGAAGAAATTCAGGACTTCGAATGAGTGGATGTTTGGGAGCTCGTACCCTGTCTAGATTTAGTTATGATAATTAAACTGAAGTGGATATTCAAAGTTAAGCAAGATGAATTTGGAAGGGTACTGAAAAACAAGGCAAGGCTCGTAGCTAAGGGATATCGTCAAGAAGAGGGAATTGATTTTGAAGAAGTCTTTCGCACCTGTTGCACGCATAGAAGCAATGAGAATCTTCGTTGTAAATGTCATAAATAAGAACACGACAATCTACCAAATGGATATCAAGACTGCTTTCTTGAATGGCAAGCTACGTGAAGAAATCTATGTTAGTCAACCGGAGGGATTTGTAGATCAAGACAATCCTACCCACGTGTACAAGCTGAAGAAAGCCCTCTATGGCTTAAAGCATGCTCCACGCGTGTGGTATGATATGTTATCAAGCTTTCTTCTATCTCAAAATTTCTCCAAAGGTGTTGTCGACCCCACATTATTCAAAAGGAAAGAAGACAAAGATATTCTTATGGTATAAATTTACATCGATGATATAATTTTTACATCTACTGATCCTAGTCTATGTGATATATTTGCTGATACAATGAGTTCTAAATTTAAGATGTCAATGATGGGCAAAATGTCAATTTTTCTCGGGCTTCAAATTTTTCAAAGTCCTAGAGGCATCTTTGTAGACCAGACAAAATATGCTGTAGAAATTCTTAAAAATTATGGTATGGATGCTCGTGACCTAGTTGAAACTCCCATGGTGGATAGGACAAAACTAGATGATAGTTTACATGGAAAAAGTTGATCCATAACACATTACCATGGTATCGTCGGCTCTCTCATGTATCCTACATCTAGTCGACCTGATCTTGTATTTGAAGTATGCATGTGTGCTCGGTATCAGGCACGGCCTACCAAAATGCATTTACATGCAGTAAAATCGATCTTTCAACACCTGAGAGGAACCACTAATATGGGCCTTTAGTACTCAAAAGATACCCATATTGCACTAACAGCTTATGTAGATGTTGATCACACCAGGTGTCAAGACACAAGACGAAGTACTTCCGGCAATGCGTAGTTCTTAGTAGACAGACTTGTCAGCTGGTCCTTAAAGAAGCAGAAAAGCACTGTTATCTCTAGTATAGAGGCAGAATACATTGCCTTATATGGATGTTGTGCTCAAATCCTATGGATGAGATCACAACTGACATATTATGGATTTGAATTCAACAAAATCCCTTTGTACTGTGATAACAAGAGTGCTATTGCTCTTTGCTGTAACAACGTCCAGCATTCAATATTGAAGCATATTGATGTCCGATATCACTTTATCAAAGAACAAGTAAAAAATAGTGTGGTTGAGCTTTACTTCGTCCGGACTTGGTATCAGTTAGCAGACATCTTAACCAAATCATTGCCAAGGGAAGGATTTTAATTCCTAATCAACAAGCTTGGGATGAAAAGCATGTCTCCAGAAACACTAAAGAGTCTAGCAAAAGAGAATGAAGAGTGATGGTGGTACCTCTTCTTGTATCCTATGTATATATGTAAAATATAAAAACACAAAAAGATTCCCCATTTCTTAGAATAGATTTTATAAAAAAAGAAAATAGAAAAATAAAAAACCCAGAAAAAGAAAATACAAAAAATATAAAAATCAGAAAATACAAAAATATGTTTTCCAAGACATGTCTTCTGGAATCGATAACATTTACGGCTTTAGAAATATCATTCAATAATGACACGGAGCTGTAAATAAAGTTCGAGCAAAAGTTCTAACTGTTTTCAAACATGTCATTGGGTTGCAGTTATTTCATACTGCAACCCGGTTTTAATCTTATAGGCAAGTGTATCACCAAAAAGATAACTTAACCTCTTAACGGGAATTCAGTTTCTCGGGCATAATCTACTTCATGATCATGTAAAGGTTTGTGTATACTTTGCTACATAACTCGGGCTGTCTAAAAATAAGTGTACGTGTCAGTGCATTTATTTTTCAACATAAGAGAAATCTTATTTTTGTTGGTGTTGTCTTTCAAAATCAAATCAGTAATCCCAGTTTCTCATCAGAAAAAGATTTTTTAAAGACAATTTGACCATTTAAACAATGATTACAGCTCTTTAAATAGAAAATGGGTCATTATTTGAGGAGGAGAAAGTGTTATCAAATAATCTTTTCCAAATGATCATTCAAAATAAATCACGGACTAAACGGAAAAGGTTTTGACAGTAACGAATAAATATAAAGGGGAGTTAATTTAATATTACCCACATGCTCTTTAGATTTTATTCGTTTCAACTTTTAGGGTTTAGAATGCAATATTCAGAATTTAGGTTTTTCCTAGCAATTAGAGGGACTAAGAGTGTCATTTCTTTAAGTTTAGTTTGCATTAGGATAAATTTAAATAGAAAATAAAAGGATAATCAAACAATAGGGACTAAATCTGTAAAAAGTGGAAACTTCCAAAACTGTTAACCCAAAAGGACGGAACGTGCCTCATTTATTTTAGTTTCAAAATAAATATATTTGACTCCAACGCACATTTCGCCATATTCAAATTTTTCAAAAATTGAATCACGACTTCAAGTCAAAAGGTAAACTAGAATCATGTTAATAATCTTCTAAACATCAACCTTGCATAATGAATCGGTTTAATTTGCTTAGAATCAATCAAAAACCCTAATTTTCCAAATTAGGGTTCTTAGGATTAAAGGTGACTTTAAGTGTAATTAACCATGGGGTTTTTGTGTGTTAGGGCTTCATGAATATGTGTGTAACATTGTTTTAAGTATGGATTAATCATTTGTGAGATATGCTTGGTTTTGTGGCTAAAATTTGATGTGAAATATGCAAGGGTGTTCAAATGTTTGTGGGTTTTGGTTGTTTGCATGATATAAGTATCCCCTATGCCTATGAAACACGTTTAAGCATTTAGATATCATTTGGTTTGATGTCAATTCTTCTTGACCGCGAAACATGTCGCTCCTTGTGTTTGAATGCACGTTCTTGTTCTCGTGATGTTCTTGTGTGATGTTAAATCCTCTAGGCTATTTAGAATATGATTTAGAACACTTGTTGCACAAATAATATGTGGTCTTTATCATTTATGTGGTCGAATTGTTTAAATAAGCCTCGAATGTTGTTGATTCTTGTTGGAAATGATTGAGCTAGGATTCTTGATTGTTTATAGTCGTTTGTTAATGTAGTTTGCATAATAAAAGTTGTTAAGAGTTTGTGTTTATATGGTGTTAAAACTACGAGATGAACATCTTTGAATCTTGCGACATATGCATTGTTTGAATTAGGTGAAATATGACTTATTTTGAATACAATGAAATATGCACAGATTCAAACAACGGAATATGACACTATTTCCAAACGGCAAAATATGTCTATTTTAATTCAAAAACGGTGAAATATGTAATTACCCAGTTTGACTTATGCTGACTTTGTTTAAGCTTTGACCACATGTTGACTGTTTGACTTTGGTTGACCATTGACCAGTCTGTTGACTATTTTAGTTGACTTTTTGACCATTGACCATAGTTGACTTTCTCAGTTTGTGTGTTAAAATGGGCTTAATTACTTGAAACATAAACTCAAATACATCTAAAACAAACACAACAACAAGGATTATCAATATGTTCTTATATATGATTTGTATATGAAATGTATTTGACAATTTTTAGCAGAATCATGAATCAATAAGAAATTCAACAAGCAGCTCTTGATGAAGCTTTGGTTTCTACTGATGATCGAGTTGTAATTAGCTCATGCAACATGAGAATTGATCCCAATAAGCCGTAGAGGGAACCTACATATCAAGTTGTTTTGGATACACATCTCAAAACTTTCTCCATGCTACAATGCATTTCTTATCACTGTTGATGTCCCTAAAATCTACATGCAGCCATTCTGGCTTACTATTACAAAGATCAAGAAATCTTTCTTCTATTAGTTTCAACTTGATGATGAGAAGTTTAAAGTTGATATTGAATTATTTCGGAACATTCTTTGTATTTGTCCAAGAGTTCCTAACAAGGAGTTCGTTAAACCTCTCTCATGATTCATTGGTCACCTTCATCAAACAACTGGGTTACAAGGGCTCTCTAGATTTGATCTAAGATATGTATGTTGATCATATATATCAACCATGGAGAACCTTCGCAACCATCATCAACAAGTGTTTAATTGGGAAAACTTTAGGCTTGGACAAGCTCCAACAATTAAGAGCCAAAATCTTATGGGCTTTTGTTCTACAAGAAGGAATGTTGATTTGCTAGTGATTTTGGGAAAAGACTTCCAATACCAGATTGACTTATAGCAATTCAAGTGTCAGGTGACGTGAGAACATGCCCTATCATGATTTACCAATAGTCATATCATACTACTTCCTACAAAACACAAACTCATCTCCACTAGAGACAGGTTCAATATCAAACACAATCAAAAGATGATGGTGTTATGGGAAGTTTGAAGTTTATCAGCAAAGGAGAACCTACACAAGTTGATGGAATGTCCATTCCAGATGCGATGTTAAATGATGAGATCAAGAACTCCGTAGCCTATGAGACATACCTTGCCTTATCCACTGGCATTAAACCTCTAAAGAAAGGAAGAGGTAAAGGCGAAGTCTTGATGAGTAAGAAGAATGCTACAACTGCACAAGAGAAAAAGAAAAGTGTTCCAAAGAATAAAGGCTCAATCACTACTAAGGAGAATATTCCCTCTGACCCTGATGAAGCTCTACAGTTAGGTGAATCAATGAGTCTGACTAAAGTAGAGATAGCTGAAGAAGAATGATGAGTGCATGAAACTCATGTCAGTTTGGTTATTGGAAGTAAATGAGCCTCAGAAGTTGACAAAGAGATAGCTAAACATCAAAAGAAGAAGATGATGAAAGGAATTTCTATAGATGTTGCTGCACAATAGCTTCTCAACATAAAGAAGGGAATACAAAAATATAGAGAAGACTATATTCTGCAATAGATTCCCAAAGGGTTGAGTGAAGGACCTGGTTCTAAACAAGAGGTTCCTAATGAGCCAAAAGGCAAATCCAAAGGCTCAAGTGAAGGAGCTGGTATTACACCAGAGCTTCCCGATGAGCCAAAAAACAAGTCTGTAGCTTAAGATGATGACTAGGGTTCTGATGAAGAAGAAGTGATAATTTCTAGTGATGATGAAAGAACCAAGTCAGCAAAAGAAACAGCCGAAAGTGAAAAGGCGGATGAAGAGACGGCTGATGAAGAATAGGTGCATTCGGATAAAGAAGTGCATATTAAGGAAGAAGAACAAACAGATGATGAGCACTATGATGAAGAAGTGCATGACGATGAAGAAATACACGATGAAGATGAGAAGCATGATGATGTTAATATTGTTGATGATGAGAAAGAGGATGAAGAGAGGAATGATGCAGAAAAAGTTGATGCTGAAAAGTCAAAAGAAGAGAAAGTTGATAATGAGCAAGCTGGAGATGATCAAGCTAAAGTGGATAAAGCTGAAGATAATCAAGCAGGAACTCTTATCTTTGTAACATAGAATGAGAAGCCAAAATCTCCACCATCAAGCTCTAGCCTCTCTCTGTCATCTAACTATGGTAATCAATTCCTTAATGTTTCCTCTAATGTCTCTTTGGTTGGAATTATGAAAGAACCTACAGATACAAAGAAAAATTCATTATTAGATATTCCAGTCTAACATGAATTACCTTCTGTTCAGCAAGCTCCATTACTAGATGTTCTCGTATCAGTAATTCCAATAATAACAACACCAACACCATCAACAACTCCACCAACGACTGAAATCCAAGCTACCATTGTAACCGTAACTGATCCATCCCCAACATTGTTGCTAAGACTTTCTGAACATGAAAGGAAAGTTGAAGTGTTGTCCAAAGTTGATCATTCTGAAGTCATTAAAGAATCTGTACAAGCCAATGTACGCAATGAAGTCAAAAATTAAATACTAAAGTTCTTACCTAAAGCAGTTTCTGACTTTGTCAACCCAATGATTGAAAGCACTATTCGTGAAGTGCTCTAAAAGACTCCAGCTTTTCTGGCTCCATGTCAATCTTCTTCTAAAGCAGCCGAGTCTCTTTCTGAATATGAGCTGAATAAAATACTCTTTGACAAGATGGACAGAAGCCGCTCATACATGACTCATGATAAGCATCAAGAGTTATACGATGCTTTATTAAATTCAATGTTTCTTGATGACACCATAGCAAGTGGTGAAGTCAATAATCATAAAGTTCTAAGAAAGAGACACCATGATGAAGATCAAGACCTTCCAACTGGTTCATAAAGAGAAGAAGAGAAGTAGAAAAGGTAGGGATTCTGAGACTGTTCTAAAGACAAAGTTCAGACTGGTTTATCCAAAGGTAAAGCTCCACCCAAATCATCCAAGACTGGAAAATCTATTACTGTAAAAGAATCAGTTGAAGAACCTGTTTATGAGAAACCTATTCGAGATGATGTAGTTAATGATGCTGATCAACTACAAGATGATGTTGATCCAAATAAAGACAACTCTACTTGGTTCAAGCAACCCCCCAGACTTGAAACTCCTGATCTAGAATGAAACAAAGACAAAAATGTTTATGATGGACCATAGCAGACTTGGTTTAATGATTTGGTCAATGTTGAGAAAGATTTACTCACCTTTGATGAAATTATGGCCACTCCCATTGACTTCACTAAGTTTGCCATGAACCATCTCAAGCTAGAGAAGATCACCAAAGAAGACTTAGTTGGACCAGTCTACAAGCTTCTCAAGGGAACCTGCAAAAGCAGCATTGAACTTGAATACAACATGGATCAATGCTATAATGCTCTGACAGATCAACTTGACTAGACAAATTCTGAAGGTGACAGATGTCCATATGACTTGAGCAAGCCACTACCATTGCAAGGCTCTCCAAGTCACCTTAGAATTCTTATTGACTTCTTTTTCAACAATGATCTTGAATATTTGAAGACAAGGAACTCAAAAAGGAAATATACTACATCGATTACCAAGACAAAGGTTGCAAAATATGAATTAGAATTTATTGAAGACATGATTCCAAAGCTATGGAGTCCAGTCAAGGTGGCTTATGACAAGAATGCTAAACTAGGAATCTTACACTGGGGACCCAAACGTCAGTTATTCTATAGATCACAAATCAACAGGTTCTCAAAACATGAAGTATACTCTACAATGAAGATTCTAAGTATGATCAGGGTAAAGGCTGATAAAAGATTAGGGTATGGTTATTTGGAAGAGATTGTGGTAAGGAGAGATTATGGGCAAGAATATTCGTTTAAAGAAGGAGACTTTCCAAGACTTCACCTAAATGATATCGAATATATGCTCCTACTTCATGTTCAGAACAAGCACTTCAATCTCCCTAATGATGACATTGTTGACTTGGTAATTGTACTGTGCATGTTCACACGAAGTCTCGTCATCAAGAAGAGGGTCGAAGATGTACAACTTAGAGTAGAGAGTTATCAGAAAAAGCTCAACATCACCAAGCCACAAAAGGAATTTCCTGGAATCTCATTCAAAGAGGCATACACCACATCATATGATCCGAAGGGGGTTGTGTATCTGAACTCAAGAAAACAAAAGAGACTGATGCGAGCTGATGAGCTTTATAAGTTTTCTGATAGAACGCTCAAGTCTGTTTATAAGATTCTCCATTATAGGCTGCTAAACTTAAAGTTGGGATATAACAAAGACATCAAAGAGAAAATGGACAGACAAGGATCAGAATCGAACAGATATTATGGTGAAACTGATTGACAAGCAACTGTTGGAAAGACGGATCATGCGGAGCTTGGAAGGATTAGTTGGTGGAAGGAAAGTTAAGACGGACTCTCATGTTAATACAAATAATGTCTAAAAATGTTATTTATATTTTTCGACCTCTCAACGTTTTGATAATAACAAAATGTAAAA
>BQNB010174233.1:2166-13279 GCA_026074375.1 Tanacetum coccineum
ATTGGGAATAAAAATGGGTATTTGTTGAAGCGTAGATTTATTTTGGTGGTTCCGAGAATGCCTAAACGTAATTTATCGCGAAACGTAAACACTTTATGTAACCGATAAAAATAAAATACAAAAGATAATAATTAATTTCGTAAAAAAATTAAATAATATAATGTTTACTTGACGTAAACTTTAATTTGTTTGGCGCCCGATTACGTTAAATGAAAATTTTTAGCTTACGCGATTTAACTATATAATAAGAATTAAAAGTAACCGCGTACGAGACTAAAATAAATAGTAAAATAAATGGCGTCGTAAATGACCTGAAAATATGAAATGTTACAAAAAATGTACTAGTAGGAATTGGTAAATTTACTTTGCCAGTAGACTTTATAATTCTTGATATGCCCGAGGATATCAAAGTGCCCTTGATCCTCGGAAGACCATTTTTGTCTACCGCTCATGCTAAGATTGATGTTTACAAAAGAAAGTTTACTTTAAGAGTTGGGGAAGAAAAGATTATTTTCAAAAGTGTTAAACCTGCTTGTAGTATAATTAAGAGGGTCTACATGCTAAGTTTGAGAGAAAGAATGGAACTTGATTTAGAAGCTAGGCTTATGGGAGAGACTTTGATGTTAAATAGATCATTAGACCCTTTCTTGGAAGATTACATTAAACTAAATGATCTAAATGAACCATTCAAGCTTAGGAGAAATCAAGGAGATTATTTGATGCCCACCATTGAGGAAGGTGAGGTAATTGAGGAATTTATAACTAGGGATGAAGATCTTCATATTGGAATTGATGATTACCCTAGTTATTGTGATGATGATAAGAAGATCCATATAGATTGTGCCCACAGCTTAAAGTTTTCATGCATAATAGGATTTGAATTTACACACGTCAACTTCTACCCGTTATTTTACGTTAATGTAATGTTAAGAAAATTTCATAATTCAATAATGAAAAATAAGATGGTGTACAAAGGGGATAATGTCGTAGGAGCCTAAATTAATGTGCCTATCTTTATTCGAACTTTTTCTGTTATGACTGATTTTGCAGTTTTGGAGGATATGGATGCTTATCGTGATGAAGGAATGGGCGATATTATTGTTGGCGAACCATTCTTAAGAGAAGTTAGAATTAAAGCAAAACGTTTCGAAGGGATTATTACCCTTTACAATGGTGATGATGAAGTAACTTACCAAATGGTGTGATCACATCCAAGGTTTAAAAACCACACCAATGAGCAATGTAACAAGATCCCACCATTACTGAAGGTAAGTGAGAAAGATGTGAAGAATGGAATCTCGCATGCATATCAAAAGCTTAAGGGGTTCTACAAAGGAGTTTTAAATCTAGGACCCAATTACATTCGAAATGCGAAAACGGAAGAATGGCTCATATGCAGGCACATTAGCGTGCATGAGACCAAATAAAGAAGAAGTTGAAGAAAAGTATAACTTAAAGACTTCGCTGTAAACAAAAGTGCTTCCCGGGAGACAACCCGGATTGTTATTTAATTTTGTTATCGAGTCTGTCTTCCTAGACATCAATACGGCGTATCCGCTCCATACCATACGCCGTATTGATTGTCTGGACGTTATCAGTCTTTATTTTATTGCACTTTAAAAACATTATTGTCAGATTTTGAATACGGCGTATTCACTAAACTGATACGTCGTATCCACCAGTCTGACCCGTAATTAGTTTGTTTAGTTTAGTTTAAATTAACCGTAGGTACCAAGATAGGAATGCACCTGTTTTTTCTATATTTTACACGGGACCTCATGAAAGAAATATCGACAAAGTTGGTGGAATGCATATTTTCTGGAATTCTATGTGTGTGCTGTCCGTGCTAGGATTCAGACGCTTTTTCAGCACATAATCTTTCTCATAAATTGGAGAATCTACCGAGCAAATATAAGGGGAGTTTCTCATTCTAATTCTTTTTAATTCCCGTATTTAATGTTTTATATATACAACGAGGACGTTGTATAATTCAAGTGGGGGGATGGAATTAGAATGTTTACTTGTCCTATTTTTAACACTAAAATGCTTAAATTATGCTCAAATTTAATTTGTTTTCAAGCATACTTTTGTGAAATTACTTGATACACAACCCGCCTAAAATTATGCTCAAATTTTAAATTTTCACACTAAAAATCACTTGATAATTTTTTTTAAGCACACAATAACCCTTGTTAGATATTGTGAGGATTTAACCTTTCCGTTTCCAAATGTTTACCCAAATTCCACAAAATATTGAGCTTGCCGGTGGTATGTTGAAAGACTAGACCTTGGCTTGGTATAACGACTTCGAGACCATAACAATGAGTATTATGGATTTAATTGTAGTAACCTGTTTAAATTGGTAAATTTTAGGATTACACCCAAATTGCCTTTACATGTTGCTTATTACCTAAGTACACCGGTTAGTTAACCTCCCGTTTAAACCCTTTTCACTCTCATCTTTAGAGTGATAATCTACTAGAACAAACCGTAGAGCCAATCCTTTAAGAATTTACACCAACTATTTGTTTCGTTACACCCTTACACCTTAACCTACCCTGTTAGATTAAGTTTAATTTACAGTTGCTAGTTGCTTAAAGTGAAAAGTTTGTATTTCCCGAGTCTTGTGTCATTTTCTACTATTTCTATCTCTTTGCGGATGGAAAATTGCACATTGAAACAAATGAGAATCGTATATTAGTAGTCTAAGCCTAGCTCATGAATTTACTACTGTCAACAATTATTGGTCGAAACCGAAGAACGAATGAACTATCGAAGAAAATATCCAACAATTATTATGATCGTTAAGACGTGAGAAACTAACATACAACCGATATTTGAAGCATAGTTATGAAAAAAATCGAAAAAATGAGAAAAATACAAAAAGAGAAAGAAAGTTTAAAGATAAATATAAAAAGAACTAAATAATATTTATATGTATTGGTACATGGTGAACATGGCCAATTTGATCTAGGGATAACGTTTTCGCAAAGAATTTTCGAAGGAATTACACGAGGAATCGATTATATCGTTGATAACTCTAAAAAATCAAATGATGTAGAGTATTGTACAAAGTGGAAGAATATCGCCACTTTGACCTTGTAGGAGTATGTAAAGTTTAGGAAAGATTAGGAAGTTGACCGTATACGGGAACGCCCAACTTAGGTTGTTGTTGTTTGATCTACGATCAATACGTTGTAAATAGTTTGTGTCTTTAAACATGTGTAACCGAACGTCAGAAAATAAGTTCTAGAAACTTGTATCTTAAGTATTAATCTTTATTATGTTTCTTCTTTCTTCTGATTCTTTTCTTTAACAACTCCTATCTAACTTCCATCTCACCTGTTAGGAATTACGATTTGATGATTACAAAACCCATAAACAGAAAGAAGAAAGAAGAAACAAAAGGAAACAAGATATGCTAAAGAAGGAAACAAGATCAAGATTAATGTTGATTGAAATCAACATTAATGTTGAAGATATAGATTAGTCAAACATTAATGTGATTAGTCAAACATATACTGAATGTGAATGATTAATGTCAATTATTAGTTTCCATAATTGTATTAATGTTTTTCTTTGAAATAATAAGGACCCATTATGTAATAGTTAAGAGTTAGCTTTGTTAGTAAGCTAAGGGTTTCTTCTTGTAACCTCCCTCTATTATAATAACGAGGGCTAGGCGTCTAAGGTTACAGGGTGTTCCATCATAGTTGAGACATAATTCTCAATGAGTAGTCTAATAGAGCAAGTGTGGAGTCGTGAAATAGTTGTAGTTAGACCATAGATGAGTCATGAATCAGCTATGTGCTTATTAAGTTTATTAGATAGTTTAGTGTACCTCAAGGATTGTGGATCCTTGTTACCAGTTTTGTAACCATTTATCTGATTCAAATTAAAAATGTGAGGCTTGAATGTTTAGTAGTAAAACCTTGTTGAATAGCATTATTGTTCTTATTATTCCGCTGCGTGTTAATGTTATTCGTAAAACTAATCCTAGATGGGCTAAACGATTCTCAACATGTGGTATCAGAGCCTCGTGGCTCTTGATCTAGGGTTTATAAGGTTTTCCTATGTATTTATTTTTCTATAATTTTTTTCACACATATATTTTGGGTCACAGCGCCCTTCGTTGGATCTTGAACAATGAGATGGTTATGGTTCATTTTGGAGGTTCAGTTTATGCAATAATTCTTGATTGGAAAAGTTACAAAACGCCATCCTTTACAAATATTTGGTCGGAGTAGATACGATTCAGCCCTTTGACTCATCGGATAAGCATTTCTTCAGGTTCGACACGTGAAACGTACTGTGAACATGGCTTAACTGTTCCGGGAGTTCTAGTCGGTAGGCAACGGTTCTAACTTTGGCAAGAATCTTGAAGGGTCTAATATAGCGTGGATTCAGCTTTTCCCGTTTTCCAAAACGTATCACCCCTTTCTATGGCAATACTTTTAGCATGACTCTATCTGCCACTTGAAACTCGAGGGGTTTTCATCTCACATCGGTATAACTCTTTTGACGGTCACGGGCGGCTTGGATTAGGCTCTTGATTTGAATAATCATCTCTGTTGTCTCATGAATAATTTTTGGACCAGTTAGCTTACTATCTCTAACTTCAGCCTAGCAGATGGGTGATCGGCATTTACAACCATACAGTGCCTCGAATGGTGCAGCCTTAATGCTCGTATGATAGCTATTGTTGTACAAAAGTTCTACTAATGGTAGGTGTCTATGATAGCTATTGTTGTACAAAAGGAAACAAGATATGCTAAAGAAGGAAACAAGATCAAGATTAATGTTGATTGAAATCAACATTAATGTTGAAGATATAGATTAGTCAAACATTAATGTGATTAGTCAAACATTAATGTGATGATTAATGTCAATTAATTAGTTTCCTAATTGTATTATGTTTTCTCTTGAAATAATAAGGACCCATTATGTAATAGTTAGGTAGCTTTGTTAGTAAGCTAGGGTTTCTTGTAACCTCCCTCTATTATATAAAGAGGGTAGGCGTCTAGGTTACAGGTGTCCATTTAATAGTAGACTTCTCTAATGAGAGTCTAAACGCATAGAAAGCGTGTGTAATAGTTAGTAGTTAGTTTATTAGATAGTTAGTGTAGCCTCAAGGATTGTGGATCCTTGTTACAGTTTGTAACCATTTATTCTGATCAAATTAATGGAGGCTTGAATGTTTAGTAGTAAAACCTTGTTGAATAGCATTATTGTTCTTATTATTCCGCTGCGTGTTAATGTTATTCGTAAAACTAATCCTAGATGGGCTAAACGATTCTTATCATTCAGTCTGAGCATTCAAGATTTGCTTAGGAAGATCCAAACCAATAGTCTTGACTAAGGCTCGAACGTTTAATGGCTTTATTCGTTCTTTCCTGCTCAAAGCATCAGCAACAACATTTGCCTGTCCCAGGTGATAACGAATCTCACAATCGTAATCACTAAGCAACTCTAACTAACGACGTTGCCTTATGTTCAATTCTTTCTGATTAAGAATGTGTTGTAAACTCTTTTGATCAGTGAACACCTACCTTGTTGGAGTGGTACTTTTGGTGAAAGATTGTAGAATGATCAAACCGTACGCCTTTCCATATACAAAACCCATATTACTTTATAAAACTTGTTACTCATTGAGCTTTAGTGTTGGAGATGTGTATCCTTGCCAAGCTTATGATAGAATACTTCGCACGACCAGAGCCATTGAGCGAACTTAGTTACAGTGTACCACATAGATTCATGTGAGTGATTTGAGTGTTTCATCTCTTATTTCGTGAGTGTTTGGGTTGTATTACTTGTAATAAGATCGAAAAAGTGCTTTAAAATTAACGAATATATCTTTAGGGTGATACATTTTAATAAACTTCCTAAAGCTACTTGAGGACAAGTAGGATTCAAGTGGGGGGATAATTTGATGACAATCAAATATCGTCTGTTTTAATAGAATCATTTACCCACCGAATTAACCAATTTTGTATAATTATTTCAAAGAATTAGTCTTACGTAATCCGTTTATTAAAAAATTTGAGAATTGCAGTAATTATGGAGTCTAATTGGTGAAAGATAGCAAAAGGCGCGCATCTCTGGAGCTTAAATGAATATTTTTTTTTTCAAAGATACTATTGTTGACAAGACCAATAAAGCCTATCCAACAAGGAAGATACGGCGTATCCGTGCCTGCACTTCACCAAAGACCCACATCAGTGAATAAAATCAATACGCCGTATCCGTCCAGAGGACTCAAATAACGACATAACACATAAGATATAGGAATCACATATAAGATTCTGGAAGGAATCAGCGGTGTCTACTCCAAGAACTATTTATTCCCAATAACGCCGTACAACTCTTGGATACGCCGTGTCCAACCGACTTCCAGACCCTATAATACAAAACTCAAAAACGAGTTTTAAGTGTGCTAAATCATATTCTCTATACCTAAACCACAAAAGTCGATTTTTAGAGGAGAAAAAGAGCAGAAGAGGTCGAACAACGTATTCAATCCCATAGATAGACAATGTGAATTCCTTATAGCATTAGTAAATCGTGTCAGTTCTTTGTATCATGCGTTAACTCGTGTTAGTTTTACCTTGTTTTAAATAATTATCTTGTATTTATTATGAACGTTTGAAGGCTATACCGTCGGGTATTAGCCATATTATGAAGATCTGAATGTTTGGGTATTTTTTTCTTCTTGATTTCTTGATTTAAATCGTTGAGCTGTTTGTTTATGTTTATCAATTTATACTTGTTTATGTATGTGCGCTTTAAATATATGCGACCTATCATTCAACTGGATCTAGTGATGCGGACCAAGCAGATCTAGAGTCTGAGATAGCTCTCCATATAGTAATTTATACATCTATAATCATATTTAAACAAATATTGTCCTTCTATGTCTGTGTCCAGGATACGCTTAGGGCTTAACTAGTTAATTAGATATTGCCAATGGTTTAATGATCGTGTTGACTTGTAGGTGACCTAGATAATTCAACAAGTAACATTCTGATTCCATTTGATAGTTGGACAAGTGGACTACTAGTGTATAAATTGCCATTAAGCGGTAAGTGGGTAAAGTCTCTATTAGCTAGGGTTAACACGACATCCATGACCATTGCTTTAATCCCTTAAGATAGATTATAATCTAATAGGATCCAATTCAGATGAGTAGGCCTCAAGAGGGGGGGGGGCAAGATGGTTATTTTTTAGCAATAGTGTCTCAACATATTACCCATATATTCTTTCCACTACCTAAACACTCATTCATGCATTTCAAAATCATAACAAACAAAAAAACATCTATCTCTTTCTCTCTTTGAAATCGGACGAGCAACACAAGGGGCAAGAAACATAAAAAATTTCAACGTTTATCAACAACACATGTTGAGAGTTATTACTGGGTTGATAGTTAGTAGTTTAGGGTTATAGAGAATATATTGGGGTTTGTTTTCTTCACGTCAAAACCGAACCAAGAACCTTCATATTTTTAATTTTTCTAAATTTAAAATTTGTTGTACTTTTGTGTTGATAATGGTAAATTTATCCTAGTTGTACAAGCGGATCGTCGTAAAAATCGAATCTTGAAAACGAAATATGAAAAAGGGTGCGTTTGGTGTCGATGTGAGCTAAGGAAAAAGGATTTGACACTTTAAATTTTGGTTGCGTGGTAATTTTATTTTAGGATTTAGAAGTTTATTTAGGGCTTATTCTTAAGTTTTGCTTAATAAAAAGCTAAATATAGCTTATTTTGTTTCGGTGTGTTTGGGTTCGGCCCAACATCACTCGGCCCACTTGAGGGGTCTTTGTTTCGATCTTGTTCCGACAAAGAAGTGGGCTCGGCCTATTTGGTTTTGGCTTATATTTCGAGCATATGGCTTATCTATGTTTCGGCTTATATTTGAGCTTATGGCTTATTTATGTATCGGCTTATATTCGAGCTTGTGGCTTATTTATGTTTCGGCTTACATATTGGGCTTATAGATTATTTTGGGTTCGACTTAATTGGTTTTGGCTTATATTGATTTCGTCTTATAAGGGCAACATAGACTTATTTTGTTTTTCGCTTATATTTGGCTTTATGGCTTATTAGGCCTTTGGCCCATTTTCGTTCAGGCTTATTATGATAAGGAGTTTATTTGGGGCATATTTCTCAATTTTGAGCCTTATATATATATTTTGGATGGATTACATAAAGTTGTTGGCTTTTGAAATGGTTTTGGGGCTATTATAAAAATGATATGACTTTGTCTTAACGATCGGCGCTAAATATTAAAACTTAATAGGGCCATAAGGCCCAATGACTTTACAGGACTCAAATTGAATTTAATGGACTTTAAGGCCCAATAACAAGTAAATAGACTTATGGACTCAAATTGGATTTAAAAGTGGCAAGTTGGACTTAATAAGAGTTAATGGACTACCATTGGGCTTTCGGGCCCAAGAGGGAAAAATTAATGGTTTGAATTTCTAAGAACGAATCAACGGATTAATAATAGTTACGGAAGTGGAAAAACGATAAATATGACCGATTTTTAGTCAAAAATGAATGAACGTTTTAAAGATAGGACTTTTTGGCATTTTGTCAGAATTTTTGGACAATTGTGGAAAGTATTGAAATATAGGGTTTGGAAACCTTGGAAAACATTTACAAGCGAACGGGTCATGTCGAAATTTTGCGAAGAATGTCACACTTAGAAATAATATGGAATAATTATTTTGTGTCGACTCGACTAAAGGACAAAAAGGTGACTTTTATAAATATTAAGTGTTAAGATTAAACGATTAAACATGGACGAACAAAGATGATAAGAGTTTCTACTTACCCCTTTTAGCCCGATAAAGTGACGAAAATAATAAAATATTATTATATATATACTTAAGTATATATACTTTAATGTTGCGGAGAATGTTTATTCGTTTATTTTCGATCCTTGAATTCCCACTTATTTCTCGTCGAATTCTCTTGGACCGTTTGGTCAGTTGTTTCGTTTTAGTTGTTGGATATGTTTTGAGTATTCTGTGTCGATGTCGCACTTAGCCCGAGTGCATTGAGTCATTTTTGCGTAATTACCACACACCCATGATACCGAATAAAGGTTTTGCAACGAGGATAAAGGCTTTGTAATGAGGATAAAGGTTTTGTAATGGGATAAAAGTTTTGTAACAAGAATGAAGTTTTGAAACAGGAATGAGGATTTTGGTGTGGGTCAAAGACAAACGCTTGTACAATAAGGCAATTTTGTACAAAATGTTAATAAGATGAAATTAAGGTTAGGTCGTGGTCGGGTACCGTTGTGCGTTGTAAAGGTTATTTGGTGCGTTGAATAGAGATTATTTGGTTCGTTGTGTAGAGATTATCTGTACGGTTATTATCATCCGTTGAGGTGAGTTATCGTAGCCCTACTTTTTAAATCTTTTCTATTGGGGGAAAATGATACTCAAATGTGTTTTGAACTGTTTTCTGAACTATGCGAAACGTGGTTTTGTTTTTGGGACAATTTATGTGCTTATGACTGCTATGTGAATGATATGTGTTGGTACGATATACTGTGTGGAACTTTCTATGTGGATCTTCGCCCAATATATGGCTCCAGCTGGTAGGCTTTAGGTAACACCCCCAAATTGGGTCGCAGCGGAATAAGGGTCCGGGGCGTGTTACTTCATAGATCAATAACACAAGATTAAGTCATGGGTTTGTGATTGTTCTGCATATATTCACTGTCATATAGCACAATTTTCCAACTGTTTGAGATATTGGCACAACGACTGGGTTTAAGGTCAAACCTACGAGCTCACCAACATTATTGTTGACGTTTTCGAGTATCATTTTTAGGTTTGTTGTTATCAAAGGTAAACGTGAAGTATTGGGAATCAAAGATGAGTAGATCTGGGAGTTTATTGAAGGACAACCGTTTGACTTTTTTCAGTCGCGAATGTAAACTTTTATAAAAAAACTTTTGCAAACAATGTATGGTATGATCTTGAATCTTGTGCAATGGGAATCATTATGTCGCATTCCTATGTTTCCACCGCTGACGGGGTGTGACAAAACTAGGTGCATTACCTAAGAACTTGAGTCATTAAGCTCATAAATGTACTAGGCGCATTAGATAATCCAAATGGCATAACGAGCCACTCATACAACCCATCCTTTGTCTTGAAAGCTGTCTTCCATTCATCACCCGGTTTAATCCGAATTTGATGGTAGCCACTCCTTAAATCGATTTTAGAAAATAATATAGCACCTGCTAACTAATCCAATAAGTCATCAAGACGCGGAATAGAAAAACGATACCTTACCTTGATTTTGTTGATGGCTCGACTATCAATGCACATCCTCCAACTGCCATCCTTCTTTGGTGTAAGAAGTGCTGGAACCGCACAAGGACTAATGCTTTCTTGAATGTGGCCTTTCTTCAACAGTTCTTCTATCTTCTCACGCAAAATGTCAGAGTCCTTAGGGCTCATCCTATAGTGAGGAAGATTAGGTAAACTTGCTCCGGGAATCAAATCAATTTGGTGTTGAATATTCCTCAACGGTGGCAAAGCGTTCAGTGTATCATCCACCACAATCTAAATTCAGCTAGTAAGGGTTTAACGACCACCGGTATTACATTCTCCATGACATCTAGCATAAGAAACCCCCGTCTCTTTCCTTTCAGCTTGAAACTCCTTTGGTGAAGCCACCAAAGTTACCAAGGTCTTGTTCTCTAATTTCTTCTTAGGAGAAACGACACCTAAAGGTAACATAGCAATAGTTTTTCCGCTCCATTTAAACAAATACATATTTGATTTACCTTGGTGTGTAGTGTCCACATCATGTTTCCATGGTCTTCCTAACAATACATGACATGCCTCCATATCAACAACATCATAAGTAACCAACTTATTGTAATGCTTCCCAATAGCAAGAGGAACCTTACAAATCTCGGTCACCTTAAGTGCCGACCCCTTCTTGATCCACCCACTCTGATAAGGACTAGGATGAAGTTCGGTTGGAAGCTTAAAAGCTTTAACTAAGTCCTTAGAAACTAAATTTTCGCAGTTCCCTCCATCAATGATAATAGAACAAATATTTTCCTTAACCAAGCATTTAGTT
>BQNB010174238.1:0-13278 GCA_026074375.1 Tanacetum coccineum
TAATTCCTTCTTTGATCATCGTGAGGTACTTAGTTGTTAGGTATTTAAGATCAAAACCATAAACCTTTTTGAAAATAAATCAAAGTGTTTGATATAAATCAAAACTTTTAACACTTTGAAAGTTTTACTTTTAAGAAATACTCCCCCTAAACATGTGCATCATAATATTGAAAGAGTTCTTCACAAAGAGGAAAGAGCTTCACACTTGAGTCTTTTGATTTGTTATTCCATACATTTTAGGCATTTTATCTTTCTTGATCACATTTTAATCACATTTTCTCCCCCTCAAAAATAGCAAACCATATGATATTTTTGACATCAATGAATTAAAATGGCTATATGATATTTTAAAACACATGGGAGAAAACGGATATTGCATGATTATTATTTCGAACATTTTTTAATGTTTTAAACAAATTTGAAAAACTAGATGTGCCAAGTGTGTTTATATCTAAAACGGATGGTCACTAAGTCGCTAACAATGGTTTTCAAATACTCTCTAACGGATGCAACCTGAACGATGCTAACAATGCTTTCGAGTACCTTAGACCGGATGCAACTTAGATTGCTGACGCGCTTGTCGATATACTTGACAACAACTATTTTTGACATGGAAAATTTTCTTTTGTTTAAAAAACATTTTCCTTTGTACTCCCCCTCAATAATAAAACATTTTCCTTACAATACGGATGTTGGTTTGGGGGGAAGCTGATTCAAAAACTTCGATAAAAAGAGGTAGATGAAGAAAGCTGTATAAAGACATGCATTATAAATAAAGCTCAAACACTACTTGTTTTGGCCCCCCCCCCCTCAAAAATAGATTTAAATCCAAAAACATTTATTGAGGAAGGGAGTGTTGAAAACACAATTTGAAAGATTTTGAAAAATCCTTTTGTAAAAAAATTCTTGAAAATTATGTTCAACATTAAACGCTTGGTTTTTGAAAAACTCCCCCTCAAAAAAATCTAATGATTTAGTGAGGAAGGGAGTGACTGACACACAATTTGAAAGATTTTGAAAAATCTTTTTAAGAAATTCTTGAAAATTTGTGTTCAATCTTTTGAAAATCATTTTACTTGAGCTCATGATTTAGAATATCTTAATGAACTAGCTCAAGTCCGAGAAGTTGTAAGCTTCCCGTTGTGAGGATGAATGTACAAAAATATACACTTTCCTTTATTTAAAGAGCGAGTCCTAAGCTGACATTTACTTAGAAGTCGTATGTCCCGAGCAAACTTTTTAAAAGAATTTTGATAAAAATTGCTCAGGACAAAGAAGATTTCTCTTCTTTTAAAGATAAAGCGCACTAAAACGTACACTTGTCTTTTATCTAAAAACCGAGTTCTGATCGGAAATAATCAGAAGTCATAGTTTTGAACAAACTTTTGAAAAGTTATTGAAGAAGTATGCTCAGAACAAGAAGATTTCTCTTCTTTTGAAGGTAAAGCGCATTGAAACGTACACTTTTCTTTTGAAGTATGCAATCTGACATTTGATTACAAACCATATGATATCGAATTAGACAAAAACCATTGGAACCCATTTAAGCATGGTGCTAACGGGTTTACCAAGTTTTAAAAACCAATTGAAAGTTGTGTCAAGTCGATGTAAAGATGTTGAGTTCCAACGAGGGCTTAAAACCGGTGTTTCATTTGAAAAAAACTCTCATGGAGTCAACGGAGATTTAAAATTCCGTTTGATTTTCCTTTGATTATTAAAACTCGGTGTTTCTTGAGGAGTTTTAAATATTGTTGACAAAGAAGATTTCCATTTGTTATTTACATTTGATGAATCGTTCCGAAAAATCGTTTTTAAACCGTTTGAAAATCTTCCTTTCTTGTTGATGATCGAAGCAGAGTCATTCTTATTTTGCATTGAAAGAATTTTTGATTTGGAATATTTGAAACACTTCGAATGACTTTGCTTTGGTTTCCACACTTGTTTTACCGGTGTAAAACAAGATTGTGGTGTTACAAAAACTTGATTCTTATCTTTTAAAGCACTTGTATTAAAAACCTTTTGAGGAGTATGTATTTTAAAACTTTGAGATTTCTTAGAAAACTTCCTATCTTTTTGCAAAGAATAGGTTGTAAACTGAAAAACCCTTTTTGATTTTTTTTTTTTGAGAATTCACCCGTGTGAACCTTTTTTGAAACACTTACTTTAGGTTTTGAAGATTTTGAAACATTGGTTTTCGTTTTTGTCCGGTTAAGAGAATCAAACTTTACTTTTAAAGCGTTATATGAAGTTCTCAACTCGTGGTATTCTTTTTGACAAGAACGAATATCTTGTGATGCCAATTTTGATTCTAATAAATGCAATTTGTTTCAAAAGCTGATCCTTTTCATTCTTAGGCAAAGACTGTGCAGTGACTGGTTTTGACAAATCCTTTTGCACAATAACTTTGGGAAAAGACCATGATTTTGAAAGTTGAGATGTTATCAAAAGTTTATCAGCCGGTGGTTTTCCCAAAATCAAAGATTTATCAAACTTAGTTTTCACAGACTTCCCTTTCAGATTTTCAAGTTGTATCCTTAAATGATTAATTTCTTTCAAAAATTAATCCTTTTCAGCTTTAGAATCATCAACCTTACGAGCTAATCGTCGTTCGAGAACAACTTTCATAATTTCAAGTTTTTCAAAATACGCTTCAAATTTAGCTGTTCTGTTTGACAATTCAAGCTTGACATCATCAAAATCTTTTGTCTTTTGAGCAATGATTTTTTCGAGATGAGTAACCTTTGATCCAAAATCACAATTTTCTTTCTCAAAAGCAGTTAATTTCCCCATTGTTAATCTTTTAACTTCATTAGCGAAAGCATTCTTAAGATTATCGATTTTCCTCAGCAAATCAGAGTTTTCTTTTGTTTGTTTTGCTAATGTCTTTTCCACCGCAACAATCTTTATTTGAAAAACACATGTTTCGCTTTCAAAAAGATTCTTTTTCTCCCCTAATTCCTTTTCAAGATCAGAACTATTACAATCAACGCTTAAACTTGAAAAGGAATCCAATTGACTCTTTTTGAATAATTCAATCTTGGCATTCTCAAAATCTTTTGTTTGTTGAGCTATGATTTTTTCGAGATGAGTAATCTTTGATCCAAGAACACTTTTTTCTTCTTCTAAAGCTGTCATTCTCTCTGTTGTTGCCCTTTTTAATTCAAAAGAAAAAGCATATTCAAGATTATCAATTTTAATTAACAAATCTGAATTTTCTTTTGTTTATTTTGCTAAAGTCGTTTCCAGCTCAACAATTTTCTCCCCCAAACCTAAGCACAAAGATATCATATCTTTTGATTCCATTTTTTTAATTTATCACAAAAATAAGCACAATGGATATTTCAAAATGATCACAAAAATTATTCAACACAATTAAGATCCAGTACGAATGCAAAAATTCAACTCAAAATATCAATCACTTTTTGAAAACTCAACCCTCAATTACAAATCGTAAACTAAAAAGTTATACCCGAAAATCAGGAAAACACAAATCCAATATAGTATAATCTTGTTTTCTTAATTGAATTTTCGTTAGGCCCAAACAAGGGTTACCACTACACAATCTGTTCCATGAAAATACCAACCCATTAATTTCCTTAAGAACTTTGGCCTAGTCACACACTTACACAACAAACAGCCCACCCTAATTCTGCTAGTATATATCGACTACTATCACAAACCTAACCTTACTCACACATATAACGCAGACACACTCAACTCACACATATGAAACCCTAACTCTAGACTTACAGACACACGCCTCTCTTTTTTTTACTTACTCACACAACAGATCTCACAACACATACACAAACTCAATCTGTTTCTTTTGCTTCATACACAACACAACTCAGATTATTCTAAATAAAACCAGATGATATCAATAGTAGTCTTCAAGAAATTATGAAAAACATGATACAGGTGGGTTTTTGTTCTTAGTTTGTTATTTACGTTTTTTGTTTGAATCGAAACAAAAAGAGATGTGGAACACTCTTGTTCTTTTTCTTTCTTTTATGTTTTTCGAAAAGTGAACAAAGAATATTTATGCTTGTAAAGAATTGATCTATGATGAAATGGTTCAAACACCTAAAATCTTTAAAGATTTATAGTTCATTTGAATGGGGTGTTCCAAAATCTGAGATCCCTTTATTTCGATTTTAGTTTCTGTTTAAGATTGACAAGACTGATGTTGTTTGCATGATGAAGAGATGGGAAATAGATAGAATCAGGTTTGTTGTTGATGAGTGAAGAAGGTATGACTATGGTTAGACCTTTAAATGTGTTTTTGTTGATCAAGATCTATGATGATATGTTTCTTTAGCGTTCTTGATATTTAAAGATCATAAAACTGTTTGAGCATAAGAAAATGAATCTGAGATCTGACTTGCTCTTGTTTGGGTTCCTTTTTTCTTTTTGATTTTCTGGTTTGGATCTTAGATGTGTTAGATCTTGTTAAATCTAAATTTGTTATCTTTCTTTTTCTTTTCTGATTTAGATCAGTTATGTGGTTGTAATACAATCTTACACTAGGCTGAGATCTAAAGCAAAATATCCTTTGCTTTTTCTTTTTGATTTCTGCTTTCGGAACAACTTAGGTTTGGTAAATGATATGGTTTCATTAATCTCAATTTAGCTTTCGGTTTCGTAAGTCACTTTTAGCTTTTAGTTTCGTAGATCTGGTTTCGGTTTCGTATCTAAGCTTTTGTAGATAAGCTTTCGTATCCAAGCTTTTGGTTTCGTAACAGGTTAGCTTTCCTATATCTCTTTTGTACGAAACCTCCTTTTCGTAAATCTAAACTTTTGTAAAATCTGTTACGGTTACCGAAACCAAAACTGAAATTGTTAATTCTAAAAACGCGTAGATCTAAAACTAAAACACGGTTTACTGTTAGAAACACAAAAGTATCGATCACTTCCAATAATAGTTAGTCAAAGCTCGTAGTTAGTCAAATGTAATGTTATTAATCTAATTGGGCCAAAGTTAGGAAAAGCCCATGGAAAGCCTATGTAAAGCCTATCCATGGGCCGGACAAAAGGGTATTTATACACCTCTCCATGCCTTAGAGAGGTGGTTGGTTGTTCATTTTTCACACATCATAATGCATTTCTACCTTATATTTACTTTCTCTCTCTAAGTGTTCATCCAACCCTCTCTCTCACTAAAACAACCAATCTTCTCTCATCAAGTATGTTATCAGATTAGTCTACAATTGGTATCAAGAGCCACAGAGTGGTGTGCTTAGTTTTTTTGTGTTTATTTTTGGTTTATTTTCTTTTATTTGTCCGTTCGTCCTTTTTCTTTATTTTTTTCTTTGTTTTCGAAGCCCTTGTGTACACTAAAAGATCATTTACCTTGGTAAATTTGATCTTGTATCTTTAGGATATAGGTGCACAAGCTTTGAATCAAGAAAAATATCATTTTTGCTCATCTTTATGTTCGAAAACTTTAGAAATAACAAAATCTTGATTTTAAATTTTTCAGCTTAAAAACCTTAAAGTTTTCATTTTTCTTGTTCCTATAGGTCTAATAACACTAGTTGTACAAGTATTTTTGCAAAACAACCATCAAAAGATGTCTTTTTGTGTTTTAATATTTTTGGGTTTTGAAATAGTGTATACCGAACAACTGAAGTCGAACAACTGAAGTCGAACAACTAAAGTCGAACAACTAAAGTCGAATAACTGAATTCGAACAACTGAAGTCGAACAACTGAAGTCGAACAACTAAAGTCGAACAACTGCAGTCGAACAACTAACTGAAATTTAGTGTCAACCGAACAACTGGAATCTAGTGTGAACTGAACAACTAACTTTTAGTTGGTACCAAACAACTGGGTCTAGTGTTAACCGAACAACCACTTTTAGTTGAAACCGAACTACTCAATTTTCAAAATTATACGGTTTATTTCTTTGACTTGTAAAATCCCGTGAAACATTAACTTGTTTTTCCTGATTTTGTCAAGAATTGTAAAATCCCGTGTAGTTTCAAGAATTAAAAACTAAAAAGCTAACTTTAATTAAACACATTTCCTTTTTACCCCGTTCATCAAACAAGTATCTTTTAACATACCAAATTTCTCAATGACGACTCTTGCTGACAAAGCGACTCTTTCGAGTTCTGACAATCGTCCACCTATGTTGAAAAAGATATGTACGACTCTTGGAAAACCATAATGGAGCTATACATGAGGAATAGACAACATGGGCGAATGATCCTTGAATCCGTTGAAAATGGTCCACTCATCTGGCCTACAATTGAGGAAAATGGAATGACTAGACCAAAGAAATATTATAAGTTATCTGCTACGGAAGCAATTCAAGCTAATTGTGATGTCAAGGCAACAAATATCATTCTCTAAGGATTACCACCCGAGGTCTATGAACTAGTTAGCAATCATCGAATCACCAAGGTACTTTTAGAAAGAATTCAACTTCTCATGCAGGGAACTTCATTGACGAAATAGGAAAGAGAGTGTAAGCTTAATGATGAATTCAATAAGTTTGCTTATAAGAAGGGGGAACACTATGTGATTTTTACTTGATATTTTTACTGCTACTCAATGACATGAACATCTACAATGAGAAACTAGAACAATTTCAACATAGACAAATCTTTAAAACCACATAGATCATAACGGGTCTTTCGACCTATACCGATATGATTATATAATCTAAGTTGATAAGCAAAACCGATAAGATAGGATATAATAGGATTGCAACATAAGCTTGAGATTAAAGAGATCATGATCATACCAAACACTTATTCATTATCATAACATCACCGAGTAGTCATGAGAGATTTAGCCTCTCATGGCTAAGGAGTTCATAACATAACTTGATTCGATAACAAATTTCATTCTTCTACTAAACTAGTATGATGTTCTTCGTCGTTCTTGGTGATTTGATCTTGATTCTTCAAAGGATATGGTGTTTATTCTTGGTGAATGACTGGATGAGGGAATTGATACTTAGTTGTTTGTAAGTATGAGATCATGATTGAAAGATGAATGAAAAGGATTGAAATTCGTCCTCTATTTATAGGCTGAGTGAGAGGTGAAGTGCGGCACAAAAAATAAAATGTGCGGCGTACTTGGTGATTTAATGAGAGGGGAATTAAATGTTTATTGGAGAAGTGCGGCGCACAAAAGAAATTATGCAGCGTACTTAGGGTATTAATGCAGTAGCATTAATGTCTTCATTTAATCTTTAACGTCAGATGGGAAGTGCGACGCACAAAATACTTTGTACGGCGTACTTATAGAGTTAATGCTGAATTTGAGTAAGTCTTTTAATTCCTTTTGACTTGAGGGTAAGTGTGGCGCACAACTGGTAAGTGCGGCGCACAACTGGTAAGTGCGGCGCACATTTGCACTTTAGGCTTGATTCTTTATCTTTTCTTGTATGTTGTGTTCCTTAGCGTATAAGTACGTGATCTTTGTTGTGTTTGACCTTGGGATGTCTTCAAGTGAACCTGCAAGCAATTTAAGCTATTAAGTATCAAAAGTTCATGAGAAATGATTAAATATATACAAATAACGCCACCAAAAACATGTATAATTTGGGCGTTATCATGCACTCATTTTTAGTGCAAGATACCCCTGGTTCACCCCTACGAGCCTATCCTTTTCGCGGTTCTCATAATTTTCTGGTGGATTCTGAATTATTAATGAAGTGCATTGTTTACACCCACGCCAAATGTTACACCCAAATCGCCTTAGCCTTCCTTGTATGTACTCATTTTAAGTACATTATTGTAAACCCAGTTAATTATTTGCTTGAGTACATGGTTGATAAGTCGAGTCTTTTATTAGTGTATACAGTTTTGGGATGATTGGGATTCATGGTAGTTTATATTTATGGAGAAATAGGGAAGAAAGTCAAAATTGTTACCCCCATGTGTGCTTAATACACTCCATGTTATTTTGTTCCTTTCAATTCGGGTCATTAGATTAGTTTATGTTTATGAGTTCTAAAACTCAAGTGTAGGGGTGTGTTTATAAACCCCAAGTTATGTATTATTATGTTTCAGCAAATGGCAGGGCAAAAGTATACGAAAAAAATGAAAAAAAGTAAAAAAAAAATCAAAAAAATAAAAAAAAAGTAGAAAAAGAAAGAAGAAAATGTACGGGCTGCCATTTTGCTTATGTTCATGTTTATATCAAAAGAGTTCGATGAAAAGTTTGTATATCTTAGTCCTAGTGTGGTCGAGTCTTGGCTTAGCAACGCCTACGTGTACTCTTGTATTTTAATTAACTCACCACCACCCCAAAGTCACCCAAATATATCCCATCCATTTTTGTTTCCCTTTAACTTACACCCAAACACCACAAACCTTTATAGACTTCTTTGATAGTAATTGCTAGGTCCTTTATAGACTTCTTTGATAGTAATTCCTAGGTGCTTACGCCATTGCGGTAGAGGTTTTTAATCCTTTACCAAGCTTGTGGTAATTTATATGCTATGACAGGTAATGAATGTTAATTTTTCGTTTCCTATATTGTTATAATTCATTATACACCAAAGAGAAAGAGATAATCCAAACACTTATTGTGAGGTGCTAGTATATATTTTTCGTGCTTTTTATTTACGAGATCTAATTGGTTGCGTCATGAATCATCTTTGAAAAGTAAGTTAAATGCCCCTAATATTGCTATTGTCTAGGTAGAAAAGCCCATTTACTTGAGGACAAGCAAATCCTAAGTGTTGGGGTATTTGATGAGGTGTCATTTTATAAACTTTTTCGGGGTCATTTAACCCCCTAAATCATGCCTATCACTAAAATATGTGCTTAATCGTTTCTTATTATGTTTTTAGCATTTGGGAGGATTTTGGAGGATATACACGTGACTTGGACTCAATTCGGGAAGAAACGGGACAAGATTGCAGCTTTACACGAAGTGGCTTCAAAGAATTGCATACAGTGTCTGGAGACGGCGTCACAATTCCTCTACAAGAGACGGCGTCAAAAAATTTGTGACGACGTCAGAATGTAAACGCCTCAAAGAAGCCCTAGAAGATTCGGCGAAGCGACAGCGTCAATTTCTTACGACGCCGTCGCGATCTATTTCCTATATATGCAAACTCGTTTTTAGGGTTTTAGGTGTGGAACTTTTGGGATACGAACTCTACACTTAGGGTTTGAGTTTAGCAGATGTTTAGGTCATTTTTTGGGTTTAAAAACCCTCTTGTATCAGCCTTGAACTCATGTTTTAATCAAGTGAAGTCCTTTATCTTTTAATCTTTCAATATTTCTATGTGTTGTTTGATTAATTATTGTTCTTCGCTTCTCTTTAACATGCTAGGATAGATCCATTAGTATTTACTTATGATTGTGTTGGGTTTCAGAAGTTCCTACAACTTAGTGCTGCTACTTATACAAGTTACTACTGCCAGTTCTAGTTAGTGCTGCTGATGAAGAATGTTATAGATTCAAGAAAATAAGTAGTTAGTACTGTTAGTTATAAATAGTTAGTACTACCAGTACATTGTTAGTACTGCCAGTATAGTTAGTGTTGTTAGTAGTAAGTTAGTACTGCTAGTTAGTATTGTTAAGAGATATGCATGAGTTATTATAGGAATAGATATGCATTATCTTTTCACATGTTTTGTAAGCTCATTAGGGTTTTCCTTGGTGTATAAAAGGAACCCTACGGCATTAGTTAGAAAGAAGTTTCATATACAAGTTTCACCAATATATAGTTAGTAATCTGTAACCTAGCAGATTAATAGTAATCAAAGTTCTGTTTTATTCATTGTTCTTCTTAGCAATATAAGTTAGTTTTTGCATAACTTATATTGTTCATAGTCATTGTTTCTCTTGTAGTTAGTTTGTATTTATCCAGATTGGCTACCACCCTTAACAGGCTAGAAAGATCTATTCAGATAGGGATCAACAAGTGGTATCAGAGCTTGTTGAGAAACTCTGAGTAAGAAGAACCTAAACACATCAGTTACAAACTTTTACCTTTCTGAAGTCTAGTTTAGTATCAGTTAATACTGCTAGACAAGTTAATGATGCCCACACAAAAACAACAGTGAATGCTGCTAGACCAATGTCATATCTTTCTAAAACAACACATTCAACTGTTAAGAGGCCCATTCATAAGAATACAACATTTAAAAACAATAATTTTAATCAGAGGGTTAATACTGTTAAGGATAAAAATGTTAATATTGTTAGGCCAAAAGCAGTAGTTAATGCTGCTAAGCCAAAAGTAGTAGTTAATGCTGCTAGGCCAAAAGCAGTAGTTAATGCTCTTAAGGCAAATGTGTAGCATTCCAAGCTTAATGCGATTTCTAAACTTCTATGTGTTAAGTGTAATGGTTGCATGCTTTCTGATAATCATGATTTGTGTGTTCTTGATTTTATCAATAATGTGAATGCTCGTGTAAAATCTAAATCTGTTAAGAAAAGTTCAAAGAGAAAATTTTGGAAACTAACAGGAAAGGTGTTTACAAATATTAGATACATTTGGAGACCTACTGGTCAGGCCTTCACTATAGCAAGAAATGCGTGCCCTTTAACTAGGATAACCACAACCGCTGAAGTCCCCCTTAGGAAACCAACTACTCTAGAAAGTGATACACCTAAGCCCGTGGTAACATTGGTTTACTCAAGGAAACCTAAGAAATCTAAAACTAGTGTTCCCGTTAGCAAACCTAAGAATATTAAATCTTTATCTGCTAACAAAAAGGAACCCAATAAATCTTGGAGATCTATAGTTTCCAATGTTCCATCTTCCTCTCTTGATGAATGTAGGTCGTCTAAATTGTTCTCTGGTATTTGGACTCTGGCTGCTCTAAGCATATGATCGGAGATCGCTCTCAGCTCACCAATTTCGTCTATAAATTTTTGGGTACAGTCAAATTCGGAAATGATCACGTGGCTAAGATATTAGGATATGGTGATTATCAGATTGGGAATGTTACAATTTCAAGGGTTTACTACGTGGAAGGACTTGGACGTAACTTATTCTCCGTTGGGAAATTCTGTGATTCGAACCTTGAAGTTGCTTTTCGTTAACACACCTACTTCATTCGTAATTTAGAAGGTGTTGATCTATTGACTGGATCTTGAGGCAACAATTTGTATACTCTGTCTCTTGGAGATATGATAGCGACCTCTCCTATATGTCTCTTGTTAAAGGCCTCAAAGACTAAGTCCTGGCTATGGCACCGACATCTGTCTCATCTGAACTTTGGTGCAATCAACCATTTAGCTAGACACAGTCTTGTTCGAGGTCTCCCTAAGCTAAAGTTTGAAAAGGACCATCTGTTTTCTGCATGTGCAATGGGAAAAAGCAAGAAGAAACCCCACAAACCTAAATCTAAAGACACCAACCAAGAAAAACTCTATCTCTTGCACATGGATCTTTGTAGACCAATGTGTGTCGCAAGTGTTAATGGAAAGAAGTACATCCTCGTCATTATCGATGATTACTCTCGATTTACATGGGTAAAGTGCTTAAGGTCAAAAGATGAAGCTCTAGATTTCATAATCAAATTTCTCAAGATGATCCAAGTGCGGCTTAAAGTACTTGTTTGACGAATCAGAACATATAATGGAACTGAATTTGTTAATCAAACTTTGCATGAATATTATGAGAAGGTTGGCATCTCTCATGAAACATTTGTTGCTTGCTCTCCACAGCAAAATGGTGTCGTTGAAAGACGTAATCGTACGCTAATTGAAGTTGCCCGCACAATGTTGATTTATGCAAAAGCTCTGTTATTCTTATGGGCAGAAGCAGTTGCTACTGCATGTTATACCCAAAATCGTTCCGTCATACGTCGTCGTCACGACAAAACACCATATGAGCTTTTACATGACAAACTTCCAGACTTATCATTTTTCCATGTATTTGGTGCATTCTACTATCCGACAAATGATAGTGAGAACTTGGGTAAGTTACAACCGAAGGCTGATATTGGTATTTTCATTGGCCATGCACCCATAAAGAAAGCATTTCGAATTTACAACTGACATACCAGACGAATCATCGAAACAATTCATGTAGATTTTGATGAGCTGACAATGATGGCTTCTGAACACAGCAGTTCAGGACCCGCACTTCATGAAATGACTCCTGCAACAATCAGTTTAGGCCTCGTGCCAAACCCTCCTCCTTCAACACCGTTTGTACCACCTTCAAGAATTGATTGGATATTTTGTTTCAACAACTGTTTGATGAATTACTCAACCCTCCATCAAGTGTTGATTGTCCAGCCCCTGAAGTCATTGCTCCAATTGCTGAAGTAGTAGCTCCAGAACCCGCTGCATCAATCGGTTCACCTTCCTCAACAACTATTGACCAAGATGCACCATCACCTAGTAACTCATAAACTACACCCAAAACTCAATCTCCTATCATTCCTAACAATGTTAAAGAAGACAATCATGACTTAGATGTTGCACACATGAATAACGATCCATTCTTTGGTATTCTAATTCTAGAAAACCATTCTGATGCATCTTCTTCTTCGGATGTTATTCCTACTGTTGTGCACACTGCTGCTCCTAACTCAGAACACGTTACCAAATTGATCAAGGATCATCCTTTAGATAACATCATCGGTGAAGTCGAAAGACCTGTTTCCACAAGACACCAACTTCATAAACAAGCCTTATTTTGTTACTACGATGCCTTTCTTACATCAGTTAAACCAAAGAACTATAAAGACACATTAACTCAAGCATGTT
Organism: Tanacetum coccineum; assembly: GCA_026074375.1. Classification (NCBI taxonomy): domain Eukaryota; kingdom Viridiplantae; phylum Streptophyta; class Magnoliopsida; order Asterales; family Asteraceae; genus Tanacetum; species Tanacetum coccineum. Next base: position 12,698 of record BQNB010174238.1, read on the forward strand.
GGATTGAAGCAATGCAAGAGGAGCTAAATGAATTTGAACATCTTGAAGTCTGGGAACTCGTTCCTCATCCAGACAAAGTGATGGTTATTACTTTAAAATGGATCCACAAGGTGAAACTTGTAGAATTAGGAGGAATTCTAAAGAACAAGGCTCGTTTGGGTGCTCGTGGTTACCGTCAAGAAGAGGGAATAGATTTTGAGGAATCTTTTGTTCTAGTGGCTAGACTTAATGCTTTTCAAATTTTCCTCGCATATGCTGCTCACATGAATATGATCGTCTACCAAATGGATGTTAAGACGGCATTTGTAACGCCCCGACCCTAAAGGGTAGAAGTATTACAAATATGGTGTGACATCAAAGGCATACATAATCATAACACAAGCATAAACAGCGGAAGTCTCAAATAAATAAACAAAGGAAAATAAGTCAACATGACTTAAGGTACATAAGTTCTTAAAGGACATACATATCCAAACGAAATAACTGAAATAACGAATGTCTCAAAAGAAACAAATCATGTATCAAAACTAAGATCTCTAGGGTAAGTCCACACTCAGCACTCATATCCCGAAAGCAAACCC
>BQNB010174239.1:0-13278 GCA_026074375.1 Tanacetum coccineum
CTCTTTGAAGCTTGTTCGGCTCACCCAAGAAAATTCACTCGATCGATTGTCAAATCCTTTTGCTCGTTCGGTTGACACAAAACGCGAATCCAAAGACCTTTGTCTTGCTAAAAAACACCACGAACAACCTGTAAATCTCCAAGAAATCGCTACAAAAGATATGATTAGCTCGAACAAGTAATGATTACACGATCCAAGACCACGAATTCGATCAAGACGCTTGTTTCCTCTCCTTTTTTTTAAAATGAACCACAAACAAGAAAAAAAATCTCGACTCTTTTTCTTGTCTTTTTTTATATGCGAACCAAAAAAAATACACCTTTGTTTTTAAATTAACTTTTTCGAACCAAAAGAACAAAAGAAAATCACTAGATCTTTGATTGCTTACAAGATGGTTTTGATGATATTAATTTAAACACAAACCATCTATGAATCAAGAATCAAAACAAACAATTAATCAATAAAAATAATTCGAAACCCCCACTTTTTTTAATAGCCGAAACCCCAAAAAAAATTAAACACAAACCAAATCAATTCATCAATCTTGAAAGGCTCTGATACCAATTGTAGGTTCTATGATCATTCATACAAACGTTAACAATTATGTGTTGAATCAAGATGCAGGAAAATAAAAACTTTATTGATGATGAAAAGAAAACTTTTTGGTGGCTAGAAACCCTAACAAGAATACTGAGTAGCTAACCTAATAATGATAAGAACAAAGTGCATTTATACACTAATGGGGTTCGGCCTATAGGCCTTTGTTTTGGGCTTTTGCGGGCTTTTTGCATAACGACCCATTTACATCATTAAACATTAATTAATTAACTAACTAACGAGCTATGAAACGCTAGTTTTCTTCAAGACCGAGCTTCTCTTGTTAGACTGTGAAATTGTGTTTCTAATAAGTAAGGAAGGGAGGAGGTCAGTGATAACATACTTATACCCGATTACACAAAAAAATTCCATCTTATAAGAGCCGGTTTTAACAAAAAATGGTACAAAATTATCTTGATCTGTCTTAGTTTCTAAAGGTGTATCCAAATCATTTAGTTTTATGTAGCTACCATAAATTGGGTCGAATGATTCACCACCCTCTCCGATAAAGTTTGTTTTCGAATCAAGACTTTTTATTACAAAGACCCTTTTGATTATGCTAGTGGCGGGCTTAACACTTTTAAAAACAAGTTTTTCTTCCCCGACCCTTAAAGTAATTTTCCTTTTGAAAACATCGGTCTTGGAATGGGCAGTTGACAAGAATGGTCGTCCGAGGATTAAAGGGTGATAGGATCATTTAAGCTCAGTTTGTTTAGAACTATATCTAGGATTAACAATAACATTGAACATAACATATGTATATCAGAATTAACATAAGAACAATGATATTGTAACAAGGTTTCTTCATTTTTAAACACTCCAAGCCCCAATTATATCTGATCAGAATATAACGGTTACAACTAATCTGTAACAGGATCAAGTTACCTTAACCTTGAGGCTACACCACACAAACTAGACGTCTACATCTCTAAAGATACACACACACACGTTTTTCTCTTTTTATGTGTACACCAAATTTACACGCATGGAACCTCCTTTTATAACATAAGGAGTCCAAGACTTACAAAGGAAGATAAACATTAGACATCTATATCTTTTAAACATTAAGGAACATCTTCTGTTATCTTTATCTTCTTTAGGATATCTTCCAGAATCTTTATATTCTCCTACATCTTGTAGAATTCTTTAATGACGATTTTTATTATTTTGTTTCATTCTTTGTTCTTTTTGTCTCAGCAAATCTATAATTCCCAACAATCTTCCCCTATTTGATGAAAAAAATGACAAAACAAACATGTTCTTGTATGAACTTCATCATAAAGCCTGATGAAATCAAAGCTTCCCCTGAAGTTGAGATCATGGTCTCCCTAAATGAAACAAAACTTCCCCTTAATTAGATTTCCTTTGTACCATGCCACACCAAGGATCTACAAGTTGCCAATTGTACCTGTTAACATCTTCTTCCACTTTTTGTCATAATCCAATAGGGGACATATGAATATAAGCAACTTTGATCTTGACCACTATAAACCAATATCACACTTCTAATTCAAGCCTTCTAACTCTTTAAATTACCCTCTATGACGCACAATAAGAAAAATGAACTTGAGTAGTAGAAACTCACACTAGCAGTAGTAATAATGACTAGCAGTAGTAAAAACCTTCACCTCAATGTCACATGTAAATGGTTAAACATTTTAACAATAAGCTTCCTCTGAAACCCATATGTTAACCATTTCTTGAATCTTTAATTCTGTAGGCTTTATGTAATGATTACTGATGAAGAAAACTAAGTATAACGAACTTGATGCTGAAGTAGAATAACCCAAACTTGTGTCTTATATCTTGTACTATCCACATGACGTCAAACTTATAAATAAATCTGTGAAATATAAGTAGATCGCAACCTCTTGACGAAAATCCTCATCTTCTATGAGACACATAACCAAAGTGATAGCAAATGTACGCATTGAGCACCATAAGTTTGTAGATCACACACCTTTGCTAGATTTTGACAAGTCTTCGTCATAACATTGTAAGCACGAACAAGTTATCTTTAAACGTTGTAAGCCGTTTAAGATATGATAAAACACGTACCCGAGTAATTCCAGTTCATCGTCAAATAAGTAATAAACAACCTTCTTCGTAACCAATTAATTTAAGAAATCTAAAAATGAGCCTTTTAAATTTTTAAGAACATTTAAACCAAAATCAATCTGCGTGTGTTGTCTGATATCTCTATAACCAAAACCATTCTTTGTCTGATAACGGGCAAGTCTAACAGTTGAAACTTATTCGAGCAGCACTAACCAGTTACAACTGTTCACTTTGTTTGCTTGAAAACAGAAACATATACTTCTTCTCGAACTTCCAACATCATTAAGACCTATGTACCTTATGAGCAAATCCTAGCAGCATAAATTCATTTTCTAAGGCATTTAAATCCAAGAATATTAAACCTTCCCCTTAAACAAGCAGTAGTAAGTTAATACTGCTTTAACATCCTTAACAGTAGTAATAATGGTAACAATTTTGACTTACCGTTTTAACAGCATTAATACACGACTTGTTTGCTTTGGTAGCAAAAATGTGTAAACAAGCAGCATTACTAATCTGTGTTCGAGCCCAAGCAGTATTAACATAAACTGTTTCAACAAGCAGTACTAATCATCAAAGGCAGCAGTATATATTGGCAGCACTACCTTTTCCTTGTACCATCTTTTGGCAGCATAAATATACTATGAGCAACATTAACAATCATAAAACAGTTCATGAACACTATCATGAATCTTAGGGTTTAGTTCCAATCATTCGAAACCCTAATCAGCTGCTCATCACACTAACACCAAAGAGATCAACTTAGGATTTGTCATACCCATTAGACAAATAGAATAATCTGATTGTTAATAACCTGGAACGGCTTTTGATGTGCGCCCTTAAATCAATTCACACCCTTATTAGGGTTTTGTAAACCCTTAAAACTGAATTAAGGTTTAGTCGTGTATGCAAACAAACCTTAACTTCTTCTTGAAAATCCTTAGAACATATGTCTTGTATTCGTACCACACTGCTATCAAGCCTTAACAGTTGTAACCTCAAAGGAAAATATGAACGACAGCAGCAACAATATTAACAATACCAAGGATACCCAAACCATACACAAGCTGAAAATATTTAGATCTAAAGAAAAAGCATCAAGGACGTGAATCCCGAATAATCGTGTACCTGTTTTTCAAGACACCTTGTATCTTCATTAGCAAGCTACTATCCTCGATCTGCTGTACCTTCTTTGTAACAGAAACGAACACAAGAAACCACTTGTTGTCTACCGAATTAGGGTTTGAAAGAACATAGTTTTTTTGAATTCGATAAGTCACCGAAAAAGAAAAACCTTTTTACCAAATTTGCATAAAACCCTAATATTACAGATTTTCGATTGTAAAATCTTTGTAGAATCCTAGATCAAGAGCCTCGTGGCTCTGATACCACCTGATAAGATCGTTTAAGCTCAGTTTGTTTAGAAGTATATCTAGGATTAACAATAACATTGAACATAACATATGTATAGCAGAATTAACATAAGAACAATGATATTGTAACAAGGTTTCTTCATTATCAAACACTCCAAGCCCCAATTATATTTGATCAGAATATAACAGTTACAACTAATCTATAACAGGATTAAGTTACCTTGACCTTGAGGCTACACCACACAAACTAGACTTCTACATCTCTAAAGATACACACACACACACACACACACACACACACACACACACACACATTTTTCTCATTTTTGGTGTACACCAAATCTACATGCCTGGAACCTCCTTTCATAACATAAGGAGGAACCTAGGGGTTGATCGTGTTAAGGAAGCGAGGCTTCAAACCCTAATTACGGAGTTCAAGAATCTGAAGATGTCGGATAATGATACTATAGATGCATATGCTACAAAGTTGTCGGGTATTGCTTCTAAGTCAACCACGCTTGGAGAAGTCATGTCGGAACACAAGCTGGTTAAGAAGTTTCTCACAAGCCTTCCTAGACGGTTTGTCCATATCGTGGCAGCCCTAGAGCAAGTTTTAGATCTTAAAACAACGGGGTTTGAGGATGTGGTTGGACGATTGAAAGCGTATGAAGAAAGAGTCAAAGAAGAAGATAAAGCAAACGATGCTCAAAAGAACTTTCTTTATGCTAGGACAGAATATTCGAGCGGGAATAATAACTCAAGCGAGGCGAGGGGACGTGGTTCATACTCTAGAGATCGTGGTCTATGTCGTGGTAAGTAGTGAGTGTTCAAACACACAAAACATGGTAAACGTGACTCTTGAAAAACCATGGAAAGTAATGAACAAAAGGTGTAAACAACATGAGATAAACGTGACCTCTCACATGTAAAGTGTTCCGTTGTGAAAGAGTACGGACACTATGTTTCAAGATGCCCTTGAACGAAACTGACAACATGAAGTTAACCTTAATGAGACACAAGAGAAAGATGTGTATCATGAGGAATGAATGTTTTTTATGATGAACCATTTTTTATTCAAGAAACGATTTTCATGAATGAAGAAAAGTACACTCCACCAAAGAGCGAGTCAAATACCGATGAAGACGATGTATGGTACTTTGACAACGGTGCAAGTAATCACATGACAGGTAATTACTCTTACTTTTCTAAATTAAATGCAAATATTACTAGACGTGTTAGTGTAACACCCCGTGTTTTAGGGTCATTTACGACGTCAATAAATTCACTATGTATTTTTAGTATTTACGCGGTTTGCTTTTTTAATCGTATCGTTAGTTAAAATCGCGTAAGCTAAAAATTACTCGTTCAATGTAAATGGGCATATAAACAAATTAACCCCCCCCTCTTTTCCATAAACAAGGGTTAAGTAATTATTTTGAGGATAATTATTAACTTTGTTCGTTGTATTTTTATTGGTTATGTAAAACGTTTACGTTTCGCGATAAAATACGTTTAGGAATACCCGGAACCACCAAAACTTTTCTACGCTTCAACAAACTCCCATTATTATTTCCAATACTCAAATTTTATAAAACTTTACCCACACTTATCAAGTGGGACGTCCCATATATAAAGAAACAAACCAAGACATTTAAATTTCAAGGTTACACTTTAATAAATAAAACTACAACTTGCAAATGCAAGTAATAATTTCATTTTTCATCAAGATATTGCTAGTCATTTCCATCCTTGATTTCATGGGATAATCTACATATAAGGGGACATAAGAACACATATCATTAGCTAAGGCAATGTACAAACTAGAGTTAGTAAGAAACTAGCTCATGACTAGTGGTTTTGACCACTAGTCACCCTTAAAACCCTCATCATGTTTTGCCTCCCCCCCCCCCCCTTTGATCTTTAGTCTTTGGTCTTTGTTTAAACACATTTGACTAGTCTTTGATACATATAAGGGTGCATTCTAGTAAAGGTAAAACACACAAGTCATTTCCTTAACAAAAACCAACTCCATCTCTCTTTTTCTCTTCCTTTTGGTTATGGCAAAACCCAAACCACCATAAAAAATTCTCACAATTTATTTTACCACATATACAAGTAAACTAAGATCATATCTAAGGTGATACAAGAAGGTTTGGAGGCTTTGTTGGTTGATTAAGAGGGTTAATCAAAGGAGAAGCAAGATTAGGGTTTTATATTAGATTAGGGTTTCTTGGTTGTGAAAGCTAGGGTTTATAATCTAAACAAGGGTTTAGATTTTGTTGGTCATCCTATCACATCATATTAAGGTCATCTAAAACTCTTAATATCTTTACTTTTATGATTTTATGCATATATATGTTTTCTATGTAGTTAATCACCATTTAGGAAATGTTTTAACATGTAAAATGGATTTTTTTACTTGTGATCATGCTTTGATAAACTTTTTCACATGTTATGTGGATGTTAATATTATGTCATAATGGAAGTATAAGTGTTATACCATGTTGGTTTAGTGTAAAAAGTATATGGATAAACTAGTAATTAAAAGATTACTTAAGAAAGTTATGATATTAAAGGTGTTGTTAAAGACTTGTTATCTTGGACACTTGGACAAAGTATGGACAAATGGACACTATAATATGTAAGACATATGATATAAAGCATTGTAATGGACTTGTAACAAGATGCTTAAGCTTAAAAGTTACAAAACTAGGTTTAAACATGTTTTTATGAAAAACATCAAAACTTTCTGTTTTAATTCGACACATAACCTATTTATTTTATATTTTTATAAAATAGTACGTCTCATGACGATTCCAAAAAGGTAAGAAACTCAAAAAACGGATTAATAACGAAGAAGATACGTAGTTTACAAGTTATACGTTAATTAAACGCGTTATAAAAGTATCAAAATGATTAAAAGGGGTTGTTTTAAATTCGAAAATAAAGTATTTATTTTATATTTTTATAAAATACTACATGTTACAAGGATCGTAGGCATGTAGAGAACTCGAAAAATCAATTTATAATGAAGGAGATACGACATTTGCAAGTTATACAATAATAAACGCGTTTATAAAATAAATTTTATAGAAACTTATTAAAATGCACCTCTGATATAAATTATTGGTTCAATTTCTCAAAAAGTACATAATTTTAGGATTCCAAAACATTAAGAATCATAATTTCTCGATCAATAACGAAGGAGTTATGGATTTTTCCGTGTTTACGATAATTAAAGTGTATAAAAACAATTTTATAAACTATGAACAGTAAAAATCACTATTCATCTTAGAAACATTTTGGAAAATACATTAGTTAGATAAAACTTTTAATTACGAAGACCTGCTCGAAAGAATCACTAAAATCGGAGTTAAAACGAATAAGATACGACGTTTACGAGTTTACAATAGTTAAATTTATAAAAACAAATTTATAAAAGTATATGAATAGTAAAAAGTATTGTTCACCAAAGGACTTAAAACATGAAAATGTAATATTTTGATAACTCTTCTTAATACGAAAGCGTGGACATAAGAAACGTAAGAAACAGACTTAAAACGAGAAAGTTACGCCGTTTTTACTAAAGAGATATTTATAAACGTTTTTACTTTATAAATATGATTTCACAAATACAATTAGATGGGGATGTAGCTATATAGAATTATATACGGTATTATTTACTCAAAATACTTAGTACTCATATGGCCTATAATTAATTAGGTTGCATTCGGGCGTATTTATGACGCATTTGATTTACATTGTTAACTGATCCACTCGAGGTGAGTTCATAGCCCCACGTTCTACATTTATAATGATTTATATGTTTTGGGGTGAGAAACATATGCATATTTTACAATTGGACGCAAGTAGACATTTTACATTACGATTACGTGTTTGCCTAAGTAGCGATAATCCTCTAAGCCCATTATCATGAACTGTCAATTACTTGTTGGGAGCACGAATGTTATAAATAGATCTATTTGGGTTGACATCCCCGTTCGGGTGAGTCATGCTCACTGTTTCGGTATGCTGGACAACAAACGTATACCATGTCGAATTCGGGATGTTGCGGGTTAGAACATCATCACGGGCAATGTTGGCAATTTATATTGCAATTCATACATGTCGAGCTTCAGTGTCATAAGCTTAGAGAAACGTAATTACATTTTATGATGTTTGCATCTGTTGCATTATCATGGGGAAATCTTGCGGTCCTACATTATACATTTTACAAACCTATGAATTCACCAACATTATTGTTGACGTTTTAAGCAATGTTTTCTCAGGAGATCAATGAGGTACAAGACAAGGGATACATTGGTGGTCGTTATTTTAGAAGTCATATGCATAAAAGATTTGGTTGCATTACATTTTGGGGAAACATTTGTTATGGACTAGAATCTTTGTATTTTGAACATCGAACAAGTGAAGCTTCGGGCTTTTGTAACAAACAATTTGTTAAATCTAATGTATCAGTTTTAAACGACTTTTAAATGGTCGTTCTTATATATATCTTGTGCTATTAATCTATGAAGTACCACCCTAGACCCATATTCTGCTGCTACCCAATTTGGGGGTGTTACAGATTTGTATCAAGAGCGAAGGTTATAGAGAACCATGTCAAATGTTTTTGCTGGACTATAACCGTTTTCAAACACTGCATTCATACAAAGGGATTTTCACGGGACATACATACACTAGTGTTGCATTAGTGGTTAGAATAGATGCATTCATGATTGATATACATGTTATAAAATACTGTGTATATTACTATAAGAGTCTTATATTAATACTTATATAAGCTTCTTTTGATTTTCAGATTTAGTCATGTCGGATTCAGAGGATTCCACAGTTACTTACACGGAGGTATCTAGTCCGTTCGAGGATCTGTCAGACATAGGATCTCCGGGAGTCGATGGACTGCCCATAATGCCAGAGGACCCTTATGCTTATGTGGTGGCCGCTTTTCAGGCCCCACCATCACCGGATTATGTGACTGGCCCTAAGGAGCCAGAGCAGGCACCACCTTCACCAGAGTTTGTTCCTAAGCCTGTATATCCAGAGTTTATGCCACCGGAGGATGAGGTGTTTCCAGTAGAGGAGTAGCCACTGCCTGCTGTTGTCTCACCTACTACTGACTTACCAGGATACATTGCAGACTCTGATCTAGAGGAGGATGAGGAGGATCCTGAGGAGGACCCCACTGATTATCCTACCGACAGAGGAGATGATGATGAGTCATTCAATGATGACGAGGATGATGATGATGATGTTAAGGAGGACAAGGATGAGGAGGAGGAGGAGGAGGAGCACCCAGCTCTGGTTGACTCTGTCCCACCACCTGTATACCGTGTTATGGCTAGGATGTTTATCCGAGCTCAGACACCCATATCACTTCCTTCAGATATAAAGGTTGCCAGACTTCTTGCCATACCTACTCCACCACCATCACCACTCTCTCCATTGTCATCACCACTACCCTAGATACTATCACCACTACCTTAGATACTATCACCACCATTACCGGTATCATCTCTACCACTACCTGTTAGCCCTACTTATCCTTTGGGATATAGAGCTGCTATGATCCGGCTGAGAGCCGAGACACCATCTACTTTCCATCCACTACCATCGAGTACCCACCATCAGGGACACCACCACTCCTACCTATACCTTTACCTACTCCATCACCACCTTTGCTTCTTCCCTCTACTGTCTGTAGAGCAGGTGTTTCCGAGGTTACCCTACCACCTCAAAAGAGGTTGTGTCTTGCTCTAGGTCCGAGATATGAAGTCGGTGAGAGTTAATCTGCTCCCACTGCTAGACCCACTAGAGGTTTTAGAGCAGACTATGGATTTGTTGGCACTTTGGATGATAAGATTAGTCGAGACCCTGAGAGAGAGGTAGGTTATAGGATCACAAACACTTAGGATGACATGGTTGAGGATATGCAGGGGACACCAGCAGTTACTGATGTGGCAGAGCTCAGCCAAAGGATGACAGACTTTGTTACGACTGTTAGACATGATACATATGAGTTATATGGGAGACTGGACGATGCACAGGATGATAGATTGTTGATGAGCGGTCAGCTCATCATGCTGCGTAGAGATAGACGCGCTCATACTCGCTCTGCCAGACTGATGGAGATTGGGGCCAAACTTTCTCGTGAGGCTTGGGTACAGTCGATGGATGCTAGTGATACCACCCATTCTGAGGTGAGAGCACTACGGACTACAGTGCTAGCACAACAAACGGAGATTGCAGGGTTGCGGGCAGGAGACCGCACCCGACAGGCACAGCTTGTGGAGACACTAACACTGATGAGGACACTGCAGACACATGTGACAGCACTCTAAAGTCAGCAGGGACCCGCTAGCGGTCCATCACAGCCTAAGATACCAGAGGAGGCCGGTAGTAGTTCGTAGATTTGGTTATGTTGTAGCTATGTGATAAGTGTAGAATACACATATCCGTTTGTACCTAAAATAACCCATTTAAACCCAAAACAGACCAAAAATGGCAAAAATATGCTTGTATTTGTGTTTTGTGTATGCAGGTACGGATAAGACAAAAATCACATGAAAACAATCAAAAAACAGGCAAGCACGGACACGGGAATCAGAAGAGTACAAAAAGAAGCCAAAGAATCTAAGCCTCAGTCAAAAGCAGTTAAAAGATGGTCAAACAAAGTCAACACAAAAGGACAAATCCTCAATATGTTTCACCTTGGTCCCTCAACTTTCACAAAAGTCCAAAAATGTCCCCTCCTCACAAAAGTCGATACTTTTTACAATTCCTTGAATTCAAACGATCAAGATGCCTTAGATTCTGCCGCAGGTGGCAATTTCTTAGACAAGATGCCTCAAGAAGGTACAAGGGCTAAACTTGCACTTTTCATAAGTCATTTATAACTAGAAAAGGAGTAAGAAACAGGACCATTGTTAATATCCAAAGTTATAACAGTTTTTAACTGTCAAAAAAGGGCGCGAATCCAGTTACTGTTCACCCGTCTCCCCCATGTTTACCTTGGGTCAAAATCAAAGGGCTTTTTGGAATTGAGGGTCAAGAAAGTCAATTCATGAAGACTACAATGCAATGGCAGGGTCAAATCAGTAAATCATGAGGCAATCATTAACCCTCTCTCATGAGAGGGCCACGTAGCAATGGTGAAAGCGCAATGGAATGTGGGTTTTTGTGCTAAAACACTCACAAAAAAAGCACAATGACATCCATAAGAGAATGACACGCTGGCAATCTTTAGGTGTCCACACAAAGATCAAACGGCTTACAATAGCTCCTCCAATGATTGGGAAATGAATGGCAGAGATTGAAAGTTTGGAGAGCAAGGCAAGAGGGCTAGAATCTTCTTTGTTCAGCTATAAATAGCCCTCACTCTTCACACACAAGGAAGGAAAAAGGAGGGAAAAAGGAGGAGAAAAAAGAGTTTTTTTTACACGTAGCTTTTAATTTAGTTGTAGCTTAAATTTTGAAATTCCTAGCTTAATGATGTTTTAATCTTGTAATTTTCCTTTAAAAGTATTGTAAGCAAGTTTTCTTATTAATGAAATTCAGTTTTACTTAATCTCTCCAAATTTCTTTTTCATAAGCTCTCTTAATAAGCCATATTGTCTCAATAAGCTAAAAAGCTCATTTAAAGCTCTCTTCAGTCTATAAGCTGAAGTAAAGTTTATTTTAATTCAGAATTACTCTTACCTAAACCTTAAAACAGTTAACTTACATTTATCATGGAATGCATTGGATTTGAGCTTATGGAAGGGGGATCTAAAAGGGAAGGGTCCCCAAGGACTTATACCCTAGCTTATTAATAAGCTAGGGAGCTTGTAGCTGCCCTTATTGGACCTCTTATTTAGCTAGAGGATTTGGTAAGTCTTACTTTTAAATTTCTTGTTCATTTTTTTTATTTCTAGCTTAATTTTCATTTACATACTTGCTTATTGCTCATTTGCTTATTAGAGTTGCTTATTAGTGTTTATTTGTGTCTTAACTAGCTTATTAATCATAGTTGCTTATCTGTTTTTGATCAAAATAGTTTAGATCTTAGTCTTTAATATAAGTGTCTTAAAAAAACCTTAAAAAACCAAAAATATAGTAAAATAGCTTAAGTCTTAGATTATTGCTTATTTAGTTGTTGATTCATGCTTATTAAAGTTGTTTTAATCTATTAATTGTCTGGTATTAAGCATTTGTTTAATAGATTTCAAATTTAGTAGCTTAACCAAATGCTGTCAAGTCATAAAGGGGTGTTTGGTTTAAGTGTTCTTGACCTCAAAAAGTCAAATTAGGGAATGCAATTTGTTTTAGTAAGTTGAGTTTTCATTTAAAATCAGTAGCTTAAGAGTTTTTAAAGGATAGATTACTAATTTTCAAAAGATATGGTTTATTATCTTTGTTCCTGCACCAGGGTAAATTTGCTCTAAATTTCACTTGTGCAAAACTTGATCTAAGCCCTCCAAGACTTAGATCTTGCTTGTACTTTGTTTATACACTCCATTTGAGTGTGTTTAAGTGCAGGGTTTTCCTTAGGAAACTTGCACTAGTAGATTTGCACTTGTGCAAAAAGCAACAGTACTAACAAGAAGTTAGTACTGTCACTTTTAGTTTAGTCCTTAGTTAAGTAAAAGTAGGATTTAGGTTTTTAAATTCAAGTAGGATTTAGTTTAGGTAAAGCTTAATATAGATTAAGTCATAAATTTCATTTTCTAGCTTATTTACCTAGTTAAGTTTAGCTGTCAAAAGTCATTTAAACTCATAAAAGCCAAAAATAGTTAGAAATAGAATTTAGCTTTTAAGTTTTAGATTTTAGCTTAAAGTAGTAGGTTTTATTGCTTAAATTAGTTGCTCTTAAGTTGTTTGTCAGGTTTACAAAGGCTTATTTGTTGTCTTTACTTTTAGAGCGTTTTAGCTTATTTTGGTTTTAAGCTTATTTTCTAGATTTCTAAGTTTGCTTGTTTCCTCATCATTTTCAGTAGCTTAAAAGTATTTTAAGCTTTATTTTCTTTTCATTTTTAGATTAAGCACATCTTAAGCATTTTAGAACACTTTTCCTTTTTAGATTTGAGCTTAGTTTGAGCTTATTATAGTTGTTTAAGTGAAAACAAGCCCAAAACCCCACTTACTGTCACAGCTTTTTAATAAGCTATTTTTAGGCTTATTAGTGGTTTTCAGCTTATGTGTCTTTTATTAAAAATGCTTAATTTTGTGTCCTTTATAAGTCCCAATATTT
>BQNB010174242.1:0-13278 GCA_026074375.1 Tanacetum coccineum
CACAATGGTCTATTCTCCCCTTGACCAGTACCCTTACCCTTCTGTTTGTTCAATTCAACCTGTTTAGCCATTCTTTTCTTATGGAAATCACAATCTCTAATAAGATGATCAAAACTGCCACATACAAAACATGCCTTTCTAGTAAACCCATATCCAAAACCTAACCTTTTGGACATTAAACCATTCCTGTCACTCTTGTCAGCTTTAGGACTCGGACTACATGTCTTTTGTTCTTTAACAGTTTCCCTATGAGTTTTTACATGCTTAACAGTATTAATAAAAGCAAAACTAGGTTTTTCTTGTTCTTTTAAAGGTTTAATCATATATTCATCATCACTGTCGCCTGACTCATACTACTTAATGATAGGAGCATCAGACCAAACTTTAGGTTTATTGACAGCTTTGGGTTCATTTACAGCTAGTTTAGGCACAAATTCAAGTGTTTCTACACTAGAATTAGATTTACAAGAGGCAAAATCACTAGTTTTAGCATCAAATTCACTAGTTTTAGATTGCTTTGGAACATAAGTAAACTTTAACTCATCTAATACAAAATTAGATTTAGGAGGCATGTAGATTCCTGTCATTGGAGGGGGAACAACATGCATTCCTTCAACTTTTGCAAATCTATCATTCACAAGACTATCCTCTACATCACTAGACCTACTGTAAAATACACTTTCAAGAACTTCATTTTCATAACTTGAAACACCTTCATGTATTTGATCTCCATACCTAAGCCCAGATTTGTCCTTAGCGCTCATCTGACTATTTAGCAGTTTACTAAGGGCTTTAGAAGAACTTAAAAAAATTTCTAGTTTGGTTTTTAATTCTTCCTTTTCTTTTACAACTTCTGCTAATAGTTTCTTATGATATATGAGCACATTAGTTTTATCATCTAAATCAATTTTCATAAACCTAATTTTTTCTTTATAAATAAGTTGATTTTTCTGATGACAAACCAATTGAGCTTCTACCTTTTTTAAAGATTGAGTATAGGCTTGAATTTCTATACTAGCATCACCAAGTTGTTCCCTTTGTTCATCATATAATTTATTAAGCTTAGCATAAGATTCCACACATTCTTTTGAACAAGATGTTAACTCAGTGTCCAAGCCTGAATTGCTGTAATTCATCAAAGCAAAGTTCTCTTGCTTATCTTATGCATGACCAGTCCAATCAACACCATCCCCATTAAGAGTTACCAAAGCTTTAGGTTCCTCCTGTTTTCTAGGTCTCCTCTCATTGTCTTTTGCTTTATATCCAGTGTTCCCAGCATATTTCCTTCTGCTTTCTTGATTTCCTTTTGATCTGCACTCTCTAGCAAAGAGCCCTGTGTTATGGCAATTGAAGCACTCAACCTTGGTCTTGTGAATCCAACTGATTCCTTGGCATCAAACTGCAGCTTTATCCTTGTCTTCTTGTAAAACTTCTTCAATCTCATGGAAATCATGGTCACTTGCCATTTCAAATCCATCTCTTTTAAATCAAACTCATCTACCTGTTCAAGATCTTCATGATCCAATTGTGGACCACTTGATTGATTAGTAAAGAAAGAGTACATGAGTTCATCAGTGTATGATGAAGAGCCTTCCTTTTGTGAGTTATGGCCAGAAGAAGTAGAAACACTATAAGCAGTACTAACATCATTAGTATTGCTAGTGCTAGAAGAAACAAAGGCGACATTCTGTATACTAGAAGATGATCCAGTAGAGCCTTTAACATCAGGCTCAAAGACTTTAAGATTGTTGTAGAGATCATCAAAACTAAGACTGTCCACTCCTGGCTTGGTCCTCATAATCAAGGATACTTGGGAGTAGGAAGCAAGTAAAGACCTAAGGAACTTCTTATTGGCATCTTCATTGGAGATGCCTGCACCATGAATCTCAAGTTGACTCAGAAGACTTTGAAACCTGTCATAACCTTTATGCAATCCTTCTGAGTTGGATACATAAAAGCTTTCAAATTGTTGCTTTAGAATGTATTTATGCATCTTCTTAGATTCATCATTGCCACCAAATTTGGATTTGATAGCTTCCCACATCTCTTTAGCATCAGTCATTTTGTGAAATTTTGCTAAATGGTCTTCTGGTATAGACATGAGCAAGGTAGTCCTTGCTTTTCTTTCTCTCTCTCTAGCCAAAATCTCGTCAGCAGTTTTAGGAGGCGAAACCCTTATTTGTCCATTTGTATCTATTGAGACTTGTAAAGGACCATTTCCTTTTTGTATGACTTCCCATATAGGATAGTCTGTATGTCCCAAGTAATGTTCCATTTTCATGGCCCATATGTCATACTCACCTTTCTTCAGAATAGGGAGTTTAATGGTTGACAGAGTGTGAGGGGCTTGTTGTGTTAGTGGAACAGGTGGTGGAATATTAGCATTTTCATCATGATTTTCATCTTCTCCTACCATTGAATAGATCTGAAAGGTAAAGGTTTATAACATATCTGTTTTGGTTCTTCTTACTCAGAGTTTCTCAACAAGCTCTGATACCACTTGTTGATCCCAATCTGAATAGATCTTTCTAGCCTGTTAAGGGTGGTAGCCAATCTGGATAGATCCAAACTAACTACAAGAGAAACAATGACTATGAACAATATAAGTTATGCGGAAACTAACTTATACTGCTAAGAAGAACAATGAATAAAACAGAACTTTGATTACTATTAATCTGCTAGGTTACAGAATACAAACTATGAATATTTGTGAAACGTGTATATCTAACTAGTGCCATAAGGTTCCTTTTATATACCAAGGAAACCCTAATGGGCTTACAAACCGTGTGAAGAGATAATGCATATCTATTCCTATAATAACTCATGCATATCTCCTAACAGTACTAACTAGCAGTACTAACTTACTACTAACAGCACTAACTATACTGGCAGTACTAACAATGTACTGGCAGTACTAACTATTTATAACTAACAGTACTAACTACTTAGTCTATTTTCTTGAATCTTTAGCATTCTTCATTAGCAGCACTAAGTAGAACTAGCAGACATCTAGTTTATGTAGTTAGTGTTGTTATTATAATAGTAGTAATCCTAATGAGATATGCATGAGAGATATTAGGAAAGAGATATTGCATTATCAGCAACCCCGGCGTTTCTAAAAGCCACATTAGGGTTTCCCCTTGGGTATAAACGAAACCCTAAGCATAGTTAGTAATAATAGATCTAGAAGTCATTTCTCATAATAGAATTCATAGTTTACAAGGTTATTCTGTAACTTTTGATTTGTTCAATATAATTAAAGTTTATCAAGATCTTGATTTTACTGTTTCAACATTGTTCTTCTTAGTAATTATACATACAAACAAGTTACCCATAGTTGAAGGTACCATCCAACATCTTAGTTTCGATTATAGTTGGTTCCTTAGATCTATCCAACACAACAAAGCATTAACACGCTAAGTAAGATCTGTTTCAAAAGGATCACACCATCGAGCACATAGCCAAGTATAGTTCAGAATAAGAGTTTTAAACAAAATTCTTCTTTGGACAATGAAAATCGTTGTCTCAAAAAGTCCATAACTGAACTTTCAAAACAAGTTGCTGATGTTAAAGAAGAAATGACAAAACGATGTGCCCAATATGAAAAGGATTTTGCAAAACTGGAGGCACATTTCATTTCTCTTAAATCAAAATTACAAAACCAATCTTTGACATCAATGCAAAAGGTCCATGTTTTAAACGTACAAATCGATGATGTCCCAATACAAAGTTTGATTTTCTTTACAAACTTGATATGAAAAACATTGAATTGGAACATGGCTGTGGCTCATTACACAAAAAAAAAAAATGAATCATCTTGAGTTAACTTATACCAAAACTTGTTTGATTCAATCAAACGTTATTACGAGTTCATAAAAAAAGTTCAAAAAACCGTTTCTTCCAAAACGAGAAGAAATAATAAAGCCAAGGTTATCTGAAATTTGCCGATAAAAAGTATGAATGAAAGTTTTTCAAAAGATTGAATCAATGAAAAAGAAAAATTTGACTCTCGAATCTCAAATGATTTTCCTCTTCAAAAGTCTTTGTAATTATTTGATACCCTCAAATTTGAATCACAATCGGGGGAGAACAAGATTATTTCAGAAATGAAACATCAAAGTTTTGAAATAATTATAAATTACTCGAACTGGACTTTAGCTCAACAAACAAAAGATTTTGAGGATGCCAAAGTCGATTATTCAAAGAAAACGGACAAGTTCAAAACATATTTTGAAAAACTTGAATAGACAAGAGTTGTCCTTGAAAGACAATTGGATCGTAAGATTCAAGATTCTAAAGCCGAAAAAGATCAGTTTATAAAACAAATTGCTTCTTTAGAATCAAAATTGGCATCACAAGATCTTCTTTCAATTCAAAAAGAATATAGCGATTTGAGAACCTCATACAATGCTCTAAAAGCAAAGTTTGATTCTCTTAACTGGGACAAAGGAAAATCTCCAGTTTCAAACTTTCCAAAACCAACAGCAAGTGTTTCAAAGAAGATTTACACGGGTGAATCTTTCAAATCATTTCCAAAGAGGGTGTCTCAGTTTACAACCTATTCTTTGCAAAAAGATAGGAAGTTTTCTAAGAAACCTCAAGCTTTTGAAACACCTACTCCTTAAAAGGTTTTTAACTCAAGTGATTCAAGTAAGAAAAAGAAGATTTCTAAAACTCTAAACTCTTGTTTTACACCGGTAAAGCAAGTTTAGAGACCAAAGCAAAGTCATTCAAAACCTTTTAAATACTCAAAATCATAAATGCTTTCACTTCAATACAAGAATGGCTTTGCTTTTAAAAATTATAAACAGTAGAAGATTTCCATTCATTTTAAAATTGAATTCTCAAAATGAAACATCGGGTTTCAACAATAAATGGAAATATTCTTCTTCGTCAAGATTTAAAACTCCACAAGAAAATCCAAGTTTACATAATAAATGGAAAAACAAAAGGAATTTTAAATCTCCGTTGATTCCACGAGCATCATTTCTAAATATAACACCGGTTTCTAGTCCTCATTGGAATTCAACTTCTTTGCATCGAATTGACACAAACTTTAAATGGTTTTCAAAATTTGTGCTTAAATGGGTTCCAAAGGTTATTGTCTAATTTCATAAAACAATGGCTTATGTACAAATCAGTGATAACCCGGACTTTAAATAAAGGAAAGTTTATCTATAAAGATAACTTATCCTAACAACGAGAAAATCAATTTTATCGGTCTTGAGCTATTAATACAAAACATTTAATGTTTTGTAGCTCAAGTCAATGGCTTCTAGACATTTCAGTTCAGGACCCGCGCTTCAAAATAATGGCTTGTAATCATTTCAGATTGCAACCCGCGCTTCAAATTAATGGTTTGTTATTAAATGACAGATGACAACCCGTGCCTCAATTAAAAGGAAAATTTACGCTTCAGTGCGTTTATCCTTAACAACGAAAAGAGAAATATTTTCGGTCTTGAGCTATTAAATCAAAACATTCAAAGTTTTATAGCTCAAGTTAGTGGCTTTTGTATACTTCAGTACGAGACCCGTGTTTTCAAAGAAAAGAAAGTGTATATGTCAGTGCACTTATCTTAAGAAAAGAAGAGAAATCTTCTTGTTTTCGAGCAAAATTTATTCAAAATTTTTCAAAAGGTTTTTAAAATATTTCAAAATTTTGCTCATCAAAATGACTTGTGTACACAACAGTGCACAACTCAATTTTCAAATAAAAGGAAGTGTACGCTTCAGTGCGCTTTACCTTCAAAAGAAGAGAAATCTTCTTGTTTTCAAGCATACTTATCAAAACCAATTTCACAAGTTTGCTCAAAATATACGACTTCTAAGTACATGTCAGCTTAGGACTCGTTTTTCAGTTAAAGGAGAGTGTGCATTTTTGTACACTTATCCTCTCAACGGGAAGCTTACAACTTCTTGGACTTGAGCTGACACAAAGCATCAACTCAAAGACATTCAATGCCTTTAAAGCTCAAGTAACAATGGTTTCTAAATTGTTGAACATAATTTTTTAAGAGTTTATCAAAAGGATTTTTCAAAATCTTTCAAAATTGTGTGTTCAACACTCCCTTCATCCTTTGACTGATATTTTTTTTTTTGAGGGGGAGCTTTTAAAAACCAATGTGTTAATGTTTGTGGAGAAACATCACTTCATAAATATTTATATTTAACCAAATCCAATGAATGAGTGATAGCTCAAGTAGTGTCTGAGCACGAAATTTTTTTAAAGAAACTTAGAGAAATTCCAAATCCTTCAAAAATTGTGTGTTCCAACACTCTTAAAACTTTTCCACCTCACTATCATCATCTGCACCCGTTATCTATGATACTTCTTGCGTTGACTCTATCTGAGTTCGTCTACTGGTGAAAAGGAGGTAAGCATACTATACTTGTACGACTTCTGTATATACCTTGAGGCGTCTATCCATCTGAATTCACAACAAAAAGATTTTTGATTTTGGAGAACATATCCTCTCATAACAATCTTAGTGTTCATTAACATATAGTGTTCAGAGTACAAATTTTTCTTAAGAATTTTTCAATAAATTCAAAATCTTTAAAAAATTGTGTACTCGACACTATCTTCATCCCTCATTAATTGAGGGGGAGCGAAGACAAAAAATGTTCCAATAATAATAATCATGCGAATATTAACGTTTTCTCCCATATGCTTTCAAATTATCAAAAATGGGCATTTTATTCAATTGAATCAAAAACACATATGGTTATGTGCTATTTTCAGAGGGAAGAAACATCGAATTAAAAAGTGAACATCTTTGAGGACTCAAGTACGTAACTCTTTCCTCCTTGTGCCAAAAACTATTTTATTTTATATGCACATGTGTTTGGGAAGAATTTTCTTAAAAGAACGAAACTATCAAGTTTTAACCAAACGTTTACTTTTTGATGTACAACAAGTACATTGATTTATTTTATTAATGGTTATTATGGTTCCGATCTCTATACCCCCAACAACCAACATAATTCACGGACGGTATGATAAATTAAAAGGTTGTTTAAGAAGTTTGTGTATACGTCCTATGATCCAAACAAAATCGGAGGGATCTACCCAAAGGACCATTCCATTAGAAAATTAGAAGTCCTTAGGTAATGATGGAGTTTGAGATGAGAGATCTGGAAATAAATGTTGACTAAGGCAGATTATCACCAGAACAATCACCAACCTAGAGATAGTAATGAATCTCGGTAAACATTGAAGGGTTAAAGAATGAAAGAAAAAATGTAAAGGATAAAAGGATGAAAAGAAAGAGCCTTTCATAAACATTTAGGTAAAAACGATCAATATATATCTATCGAGAATCACTATAGTAAATTGATGGTGTGAAAATAGTCAACATAGGACCTATTTTATGCAATACACAACCCTTCCAAGCCCACTCAAGGTCTCATCAAAAAGACTCCATTGTTTCATTTCTCACCAAAGATTAAATACGTTTCTATCGGCTTTCTCACTCCGATTAGTTATATTAAAATTGGCAATCAGGCTCCACCACAGCCCGATTACTAAAACTAAAACACACTTGTTGAGTCTAGAGCCAATAGATATCATCAATAAATCTTATTAGGACACAATTCAAAATACACTTGTTGTTCAACATTAAAGAACACAAGTGATATCTTAGATTCCTACGCATTATCCTTGTGATCTTGCCAGAACATCAGAGTGATACTCTTTAGTATTGATAGTGACGATGGAAATCCTTTGAGTGTCAACATCAAACAGAACTACGGTAGGTGACTTGTAACGATCCTATATGGATCAAACTTGTGACAACTGGATATCGATTTGGTCCAGTTTATGAATTGCCGACTTAATCGGTATGATAATACCTAACCGATTCACTCTTATCATGCTGTCTAGTTTGAGACATTCCGATAATGAGAACAAGCAAGTACGGTGAATCTAATGCTTATGTGTTAGATGATCTAATACTTTAAGCTGGAAATCTTGTCAAAGAGATTCTTCTAAATTGAATCTACTTGATCACAGGTTGGTCCTCACGAAACTGAAGGTTAACGCTACCTATACTTGACGAATGACAAAGCCATGTTCGTCCATAACTGTGCTTATCACTAACCTAGAATTGCAGGTTATAAAATGGTGATGTTATCTCATTCCAGCTGAGTCAGATTCATAACCACATGCTCATACTCAAAAAGTAAAGTTCCAAGTAATCAAGAAAACTCATGATAAAGACTTCTGCTACTTTGATGATCAACATCTTCCTTAAAAATATAAAGTGTTCAAGTTAAAGATTATCAAGGGAGATTGTTAGACGGCTTTCAAGATAATATAAAGTATGAGCATGTTGGTCCAAAGACACAAGATCGCAAGAAGGCAAAGTATTACATGAAGTAATGATGAAAGATCTCAAAGGCAAAGTCAAAAGACAAAGACAAGGACAAAGAAAAGATCAAGATCAAGATCACAAGCGCATGATTGGAACAAAAGTAACTAGCATAACTATTACACGAGAAATACTCAAGATCAAGACATGAAGCATCAAAGATCAAAGATCAAAGTCACAAAGAGAGATCTCTATGATCACCCCTTAGGGGGAGATTGTTAGGAATTCAAAAAGTATTGATCATTAATGAGATCTCAACGATCGTCCCTTAAGGGGAGATTGTTAGGAATTCATTTTTTAGTGAAGTGACGATCATTATCGATCTCTTAAGCCTTGTAATAGTTAGATAATATCAAGCGTGTAATAGTCAGTCCAATGGACTAGTGTGTTAAGCGGGAAGTATTGTAATAGTCCAAGGCCCGGCCTATGGAAGTCCACAAGAAGGCCCATGGACTGGCCTAAGGGATATATAAGGAACCCTCCTCACATAGAGAGGGGGTGTGTGAGTGTGTGTTTTGTATGTGTAACAAAGAAACTCTTTCAAGGATTATTCAAACACCTCCACCATTCTTACCTCTTCATCTCTTCTAGTATTTCGTGTGTATGTGCGAGATTATATAGATTCTACATTTAAGAATGGTGCTAACGGGTTTGCCAAATCACGAAAACCATTTGAAAGTTGTGTCAAGTCGATGTAAAGAAGTTGAATTCCATCGAGGACTTAAAACCGGTGTTTTATTTGGAAAGAACTCTCGTAGAATCAACGAAGAATGAAAATTTCTTTTGATTTTCCATTTATTATTGAAACTCGGTGTTTCTTGTGGAGTTTTAAACCTTGTAGACGAAGAAGATTTCCATTTGTTATTGACATTTGATGTATTATTCCAAAAATTTGTTTTTGAAACGTTTGAAAATCTTCCATTATTTTTGGTGTTCAAAGCAGAGTCATTCATTTTTTGCATCGAAAACATTATTGATTTGGTATATTTCAAAGAGTTTGAACGAATTTGCTTTAGTCTCCACACTTGTTTTACCGATGTAAAATAAGAGTGCGGAGTTTCAAAAACTTGACTCTATCCATTTGAAGCACTTGTCTTAAAAACCTTTTGAGAAGTAGATATTTCAAAATCTTGAGATTTCTTAGAAAACTTCATATCTTTTTTGCAAGGAATAGGTTGTAAACTAAGAAACCCTTTTTGAAAACGGTTTTGAAGATTCACCTATGTGAACCTTTTCTGAAACACTTACTTTAGGTTTTGATGAGTTTGAAACTTTGGTTTTCCTTCTTGTTTGGTTAATAGAATCAAACTTTACTTTTAATGCATTGTATGAAATTCTCAACTCATGGTATTCTTTTTTACAAGAACGAAGATCTTATGATGCCAATTTTGATTCTAAAGACGCGATTTGTTTCAAAAATTGATCTTTTTCATTTTTAGGCAAAGACAATGCAGTGACTGGTTTTGACAAATCCTATTGCACAACGACTTTGGGATCAAACCATGATTTTTGATGTTGAGATTTTATCAAAAGTTTATCAGCAGGTGGTTTTCCTAAAATCGAAGGTTTATCAAACTTAGTTTCCACAAACTTTCCTTTCATGTTTTCAAGTTGAGTCCTTAAAAGATTAATTTCTTTCAAAAGTTGATCCTTTTTAGCTTTAGAATCATCAACCTTACTAGCCAATTGTCGCTCGAGCACAACTTTTGTATTTTCAAGTTTTTCAAAATACACCTCAAATTTAGCCGTTTTGTTTGACAATTCAAGCTTGACATCATCAAAATCTTTGGTTTGTTGTGCTAAAGTATTTTCTAGCTCAACAAGTTTTGTTTGAAGCACACATTTTCATTTTCAAAAAAATTCTTTTTCTCCCATGATTCCTTTTCAATTTTAGAAATATTACTCTCAGCAATTGAACTTGGAAAGGAATCTTCTTTACCCATGGTAGAAAACTAGCTTTAGGATTTATGAGACCATTTGGGTGTCCTGTTACAATTCTCAATACCATAGATCACTTAGGCAAGTTTGATGGTAAGGCTGATGAAGGATTCTTTGTTGGGACTTAATCAATAGTAAAGCATTTAAAGTATTCAACAGTAGAACTAGGATAGTTGAAGAGAACCTGCATGTCCAGTTTAGTGAGAATACACCTAATATTGCAAGAAGTGGACCAAATTGGCTCTTTGATATTGATGCACTAACAAAGTCAATGAATTATAAGCCAGTTGTTGCAGGAAATCATGCTAATGGGAATGTAGGTACAAAAGCATGTGATGATGCAGGTAAAGCTAGAATGGAGACAGTACCTGGCAAAGATTACATTCTACTACCATTGTGGCCTGCTGATCTACCATTCTCTCAAAATTCAAAGAGTTCTCCTGATGCTGGATTCAAACCTTCAGGAGATAATGAAAAGAAGGTTACTGAAGAACCAGGAAAAGAAGGTGGTGATCCCAAAGTATATTAAGAATGATTGTGTTAACAAGCATAACAATATTAATACTGCTAGTGATGGAAACAACACTAACAATGTTAATATTGTTAGTTAAACTATTAATACTGCTGGCATAGAAGTTAATGTTGTTAGTAGTAATACAGGCATTGAGCTTCCAAATGATCTAAATATGCATGAATTAGAAGATATTGTGTACTCAGATGATTATGAAAATGTTGGTGCAGAGGCTGACATGAGTAATTTGAATACATTTATACTGTTAGTCTTTATTCCAACTACATGAAATACACAAACGATCATTCCAGTTTTGAACAATTATTGGAGACTTGAATTCAGCACCTTAAACAAGAAGAATGACAAAGTATTTGGAAGAACATGGTTTGTTTAGTTTAGGTCAATAAAGAACAAACCATAAAGACTTTCAAAATTGCTTGTTTGCTTTCTTTTTATCACAAGAAGAACCCAAAAAGGTAATTAATGCATTAAAGGATCTAAGCTGGATAGAGGCTAAGCAGGAAGAGCTTCTACAATTCAAGCAACAAGAAGTTTGGACTTTAGTGGATTTACCAAATAGAAAAAGGGCTATTAGCACTAAATGGGTCTACATGAACAAGAAGGATGAAAGATGCATTGTGATAAAGAACAAAGCAAGGATGGTTGCTCAAGGGTACACACAAAAAGAAGGGATTGATTATGATGAAGTATTTGCTCCTGTTGCCATAATTGAAGCAATTAGGCTCTTCTTAGCCTATGCCTCATTTAAAGACTTTATGGTGTACCAGATGGTTGTCAAGAGTGCTTTTCTTTATGGTAAGATTGAAGAGGAAGTCTATGTTTGTCAACCACCAGGATTTGAAGATCCAGACTTCCCTGACAGAGTATACAAAGTAGAAAAGGCACTTTATGGACTGCATCAAGCTCCTAGAGCTTGGTATGAAACCTTGTCAACTTATTTGTTGGACAATGGGTTTCAAAGAGGAAAGATTGACAAGACTTTGTTTATCATAAGGGAGAAAGGTGATATTCTATTAGTTCAAGTGTATGTAGATGATATCATATTTGGCTATACAAAGAAGTCATTATGCACAGAGTTTAAGAAGATGATGCATAAGAAGTTTCAAATGAGTTCTATGGGTGAACTCACATTCTTCTTAGGACTGCAAGTAAAGCAGAAGGAGGATGGGATTTTTATCAGTCAAGACAAGTATGTGACTGAGATTTTGAAGAAATTTGGTTTTACTGATGTCAAGACAGCAAGCACACCTATGGAAACTCAAAAGCCTTTGCTCAAGGATGAAGATGGTGAAGAAGTGGATGTTCATTTATATAGATCAATGATTGGTTCATTGATGTATCTTACTTCTTCAAGACCTGATATTATGTTTGTAGTGTGTGCCTGTGCAAGATACCAAGTCAACCCAAAAGTGTCACATCTTCATGCTGTGAAAAGAATTTTTAGATACTTAAAAGGTCAACCTAAATTGGGCCTTTGGTATCCAAAAGATTCACCTTTTGATTTGGTAGCATACACTGATAGTGATTATGCTGGAGCAAGCTTGGATAGGAAGTCCACAACAGGAGGTTGTCAATTCCTTAGGTGTAGATTGATTTCATGGCAGTGCAAGAAGCAGACTGTGGTTGCTAACTCTACAACATAAGCTGAATATGTAGCTGCTTCAAGTTGCTGTGGACAAGTGCTTTGGATTCAAAATCAATTGCTTGATTATGGGTATAACTTTATGCATATGAAGATCTACATTGACAATAACAATACTATATGCATAGTTAAGAACCCTGTTTTTCTTTCAAAAACAAAGCATATTGAGATTAGACATCACTTTATCAGAGATTCCAATGAAAAGAAGCTAATTTAAATGATCTAGATTCATACTGACAAGAATGTTGTAGATTTGCTTACAAAAGCATATGATGTAAGTAGATTTCAATATCTGATTGCTAGTATAGGTATGCTCAATCTCTAAAGTCTTGATTAAGGAAAGGATGAATGAAATGGAATGGAAAAGCAGCTAAGGATGAAATTCAAGTTAGTGTTGTTGGGCTAACTTACTGTTGTTAAGTATAATTAGTGATGCTAGTTATACTTAATACTGCTGAGTTAATGATGTTGGTTATACTTAATAATGTTGGTATAATTAATACTATAAGAATTGTGAGCAAAAAGAATTAAGAGAAATAAAAAACATAACGAGAGAATTGTGAGCAAAAAGAATTGAGAGAATTAAAAATAGAAAGAGAGACGTGTGTAAGAAAAACAGACAGAGTGATTTAGTGAGAAAAAGAATTGAGAGAATTTGGTGAGAATAAAAACAGAAAGAGAGATGTGTGTAAGAAAAACAGACAGAGTGATTTAGTGAGAAAGTGTTAGCCTTAATTTTATATAAGTCGAACAAGAATGTTATCGGTCTTATTAGTCGTAATTAGTCTTGTTAAG
>BQNB010174243.1:0-13278 GCA_026074375.1 Tanacetum coccineum
TGAGATATTGACAATGCAAGTAATGTAATAAAGCGAAAAATTTCCCCGTACAATTGTGGTCATAGTAAAATAGGTTGATGAAAATTCTTGGGTTGTTATAGAGTTATTAACCATGGCGGGTGAAATAGTCTTGAAAAGATGTACAATAAATCTGCTTTAAACGCGTGCCCTTTTTCTTTCTTTCATTTGTTGACCGGGTTAAATATTTCATTGACTTAGGCTTTTGTGGTGATGGGCTGTGGGATAAAAGATAGGATATTAGGCCCGGATTTTTGTTATTAATGTATAAGTGTTAAAGTAAACACTTAACAATTGTTAAGTGTAACTTAACACCCGTTTGGATTTTTGAGGTATATTATTTAACGACGTTAGTTTTGAATAATTTAAGAAAAGAACAGTGTTTATTTCTTTGAGGGTTTTGGGGATTCTTTAGGGTTTTTACGGGCTTCTTGTCTTGGGCTTCCACTTGAAAATTGCACATCTTTGGCCTCGGCTTTTCACGCTCTTTCATTCTCGTGTCCGGTTTTGTCCTTTTTGGGCTTGTTTTTGGTCTTTTCGTCCAATATCCGTTCTTGCTAAATGAATAACTAAAACACACAATATACATAAATTTTTGTCCAATTTGTGGTCGTTTTGGTCCTAATCATAGTGTACAAATGGTTTGTATAAATTAGCACATACCAAATTTCCCCCATAACTAGATATTGCAGTGGCCTCACGCATAGTTATAAAATGGATGTTTTGAAACCAACGATTTAAATGCGCTATCGACGAATAAACTTGAAAATAAGTAGCTTAGTGGTTGACACAGGAGTATTTAAGAAATCGTTAGTTTTTTAAACGTCCCCTACATAGCCCCAATATTTTACCTTTAGCGATAAATATACTTTGCATTAATCACGATAACACTATTTGAACTTTCTTTGAAATTAAAACTTTTAGGATCATTGAATAAAAAACACATTATTACTAGTGCTCAAAAAGGTAAATTCGTCACCTTGATTTTTCACTAGCCCCCAAACTAAGTTCAAAAACGAAATCATTGCTCGATACAAGTTAAGAATGCTAACACTACTTATAAATACTAATTGTGTATTACTTTTCCTCCCGCAAATCCTAAGTTTGTATCTCAAGTATTTTATTAATGTTATATCCGAGGCTCTTTTAAACTGTGTTTTCGATTATTTATTTAATTTCAAAAAATAAAGCGAGACGGTTAAAAATAAAATTTAGCTTCGACCCTTATCTTTGAAAACCGACGAAGTGGCCGAAATTTGGCTTTGTTGCTTTTTCCTTAATTCATGTCCTTTATACCCTAAAGAGCTTGATTTAAAGTCATAATTCAAGTTATATTATTTACCACCTATCACCTAGGGGACTCTTTAAGGTGTAAACATTCTAAGAAAACATTTTCTCCAAATCGTCTTTAATTTTATTCGGTTACATATACCCATAAAAAAAGGGGCTTTAAGAGTAAATAATTTCATGACTAGTATTACTTATGCCATATACCCTTAGGCTCTTTAAGGCAAAAAGTAATAAAATTATTAACTCTACTCATACCATATACCCTAAGGCTCTGTAAGGTATAAATAAACCATGTGATGTATATAATAAGCCAAATGCGAATCTCAACTTCTAAATCCAAGGTAAGTACTAAAATTAAATTGACGGACAACCTTATTTATTAATAAAACCCCCCCCAATTTTTTAATTTGCCATATTGGAGTGAAAACAAGCTAATGGGGTAAAGAAAAAGCACAATTAATATCTAAAGGCCTTAAAGAAAATCCAACTATTACACGTTTAGCATTTCAACTATATTTTGCTCTATATTTTTCGTTTTCACAAAAGATAAAATTCTTTATATATAAAAAGATCCGCGAATACTTAGCCTAATAAACTAGCTTGGCATATATAAAGTCAATTATGAAAACTTGCAAAATCTTGGCTAGGATAAGCTAAAATTCGCATTTTAAAGCTTCTTATATAAAAGACTAGCAAAAGCTAAAGTTTATAATGGTTAAGGGAGTTAGATAGAGGGCTCAACACGCTCGGTAAAGTCAAAATATATACATCTTATTCTCACACGGGAAAAGCCAAAAATGGTGTTTTAAACACAAAATTTTTAATTTTTTTCTCAAAAAGGCATATATATAGAAGGTTAAAAAACAAGGTTGCGTTCTGAGCATGCAGTAAATCATATCGTTATAATAACCCCCCACCATACCTAGAACAAACATTGTCCTCAAGGTTTAAAAGGGTATATACGTTATCTTAAGCCGTTTTTTATTAAGTATGCTTAAAGATAAACGTTGGGCGTTAATGGTATTAGGATATCGGATCCCTTGTTTGAAGAGGATTTGGAAGAAGATCAATGGGACAAAAACCACGAAACAGAGAGTCTTCAAAAATCCGTGAGAAATCTGTGCTTGGGACATAAAATACAAGCAACCAAACACATGAATAGAGAAGAAGCGTGCCTCCTTAAGTCATATTATGAGAAATAAGAAAGGAATAAAAGGATAAGACATGGTTGCCAACCACGAATCGCTTATTTTTGTTACGAGTCTGAGCCTGACTCGATCCCCCATACTTGAGCTTGGTTAAGGGGGATAGAAATGGAGATACGGGACATCCAAGAGAGGGATGTGCCCTCTATACATTTGTTAGCCTTAAAATATGGTGACATATCGGAATTACATTAGTTTTCATTTGGCAAGAACTACAGGGACTATAATGTTATGTTTAGTATAATGTCCTTGATTGACTATAGTTTACCCCTCTATACTTCCATGGAGGGGTGAGGATTCATTTTGTAAAAAAGAGTGTGTGTTCTTGTTTCTCTCTCTAGACACACACTTCTTCCCATCTTTTTCCTTTCTCTCTAATAATATGGCTAACATTTTGTTCAATCCTCCACGACCTCCGGATCTTTCTTGTGTAGCTAGTGATTTCTTATTTTAATTTTTTTAATATAAATTTTTTGTTTTATACTAAGAAATCACTTGCTACACAAAAGATCCGGAGGTCGGGGAGATGAAAAAATGTTTAGCCATTTTATTAGAGAGAACAAGGAAAAAGATGGGGAAGAGGGTTATTTTGTGTCTAGAGAGAGAACAAGAACACACTCTCTTTTTACAAAATGGAATTCCTCACCCACCATGGAAGTATGGATGGGGGTATATATAGGGTCAAGTCAAGGGGGACACTTATCTATCCTTAACAGTTATAGTCCCTGTGTTTTTTTGCCTAATGAAAACTAATGTTATTCGATATGTCTCATTATTTTTAATGGCTAACAATCTATCCCACAATTTGTGGACATATGGAATTACTACAATGTTATATCTTGTACATAATGATACATATATAACGCTTCCAAAGCGCTGCCAAAGCTGATGAAGATGTATTCGTAATTCTCTGGTCTTTGTTACTGTATACTCTGATTGATCCTCATTGTATTTATGTACAAGAACCATATTATAGTATGCGATGAACTGGATAACTTCCCCCCAATTCATGCAGCATGTCTTGGAAAGCTTTCTTATAGACTCCTTTTTGGCGAGTTTCTGAATAGTTCACCAAACCAACATCCTTTCCTTAAGAAGATTCTAAAAACTTTTTGTTTGTAGCCTTGACAATCTTCTACTTTGCATTGATGTGCCGCGGTAATTTTGTGAAAGTCAAACCAAACACCAACGACCACTGCTTCTTGTCATTAGGGCTTGGTGACATATTTGTTCGCGCGGGGTACATCGCGACGAGAAATCAGCAACAATTCTTCTCACGTATGAGAATACTTCATAAACATGTTAGTTAAGTGTATACACTACTTTCCCTTGGAAGTTGACATGGTAACATCAAAGTCAACTAAGTCCCGGATGTACACATTTTCCCCCATGATGGTTGCGAACTCGGAAGCATCATTGTCGTGTACGTCCATATACTCGAGAAGTTCTTGTCTTAAGCAAAAATCTTGATCCCAAGATGCATTACTCTCTTGTCTTTAGGAAATCGTAGAGGAAATGAAGCCAAGATCAAGAAAACTTGGTATAATAAGGTCTTGTATATTGAATGTCGTTGGATGACTTTGAACAATTATTCATTAGTCTGTAAAGTACCAGTTTGTCTGGCAATTCCCGTGAAGAAATTGCTGATTACATCTCAACCTGTAAATCTCTCTGGCTAACTTTACCAACCTCGAAATATCTGTGGCATATTGTTGTGATCACTTGGTGAAGTAAAACGATATGCCAAAACTTGGAAAATGAAGTAAATCCCCCAAATTTGTTACTTATGCTTGCATGTTGTTGATTGAAGAAAACCCGTTGCAAGATTAAAATCCTATAAGTTACTCTATACCCACAGAAAAAGTTATAAGATGTACAACACCTCTTGAAATTATCCACATCGTCATCTAATATGCGTGTGACACTAAGTACTCAATGTAACTCCTTTAAGTGCAGGTTAACAGGTCTGCCATCCAACCACCCCTGAATGCTGTATAGATAATTCAAAGTCTCCATCATAAACGATTGTAGTTAAGCAAGTCATCAATCGTTAGGATTGGGTTTGAAGTAATGGTGGTCAGAAATAATAGAAGGATGTCTCGATGATGGAATAAGTAGAGCCTTCGTTGAGACCAACTTCAAGCTGAAATAAGGTATACCAATTCAACTTGTGATCTCTTGTTATCGTAATCCGAATCCTTTAGCCGTTAGTCATTTAGTGTAAATCTTTATTGGATCGTTTTTAGTGTTATGTATCTTGTTTGTTGTGTTGTTGAAATCAATTAGCATTCACCGGTGATTTCTCATTCTTATGATTTAACCGTATAAATGATTTAACGGGATTTTAAAAATCAATAGAAAAATTAAAATCCGTGACTGTGTTTGATCGGAATCAGACGACGAAAAATTCAAAAAAAAAACTGAAAATGTCAATAAATCTAGAAAAACCGATGTTTTTGCCTCCGAAAAATCCTTTAAACCTGCTACAAATGATGGTTACAGCTGATCCGTCTTGTTTTTCTCTTCGATTTGAGAGGTCACAGGGCCTTAAAAACGGATTACGGATCAATGTATGGCTGATTTACAGAAACCCTCTTTGTCCACACAAGTTTTCTAAAAAAAATTTCGTTCGGTCCAAAAAAAATTTTGCTCGTTCGATTCCGCTCGTTCGGTTCCGCTCGTTCGATTCCGCTCGTTCGAGTCCGTTCGTTCGAGTCCGCTCGTTCGGTTCTTCTCGTTCGAGTCACGCTCTTGGTTCGGTTCTTATGTTGAGTCTGGCTTGGTCGATTTTCTCGTTCGAGTCCGCTTGTTCGATTCTTCTCGTTCGAGTCCGCTTGTTCGAGTCCTCTAAGAAAAATCTAGTTCGGTCCAAACAAGTATAAAGCTCGTTCGATCCAAGCAAGTACTTTGATAACCGTCCTTTTCTTCTTAGCGTCCTTGCGTTTTGTCACATAGCCCACCCCCACACGAAAATGACCACGACTAAAAGCTTTTATGCCTAACGAAAGACGCCGATACAATGAGTCATAAAAAAACGAAATCCTAAACACAACACGCACGAATACAATACACCCTCGGTTAGCTCTTGATACCAATTGTTATAATAAGAAATCACTAGCTACACAAGAAAGATCCGGAGGTCGGGGAGGATTGAACAAATGTTTAGCCATATTATTAGAGAGAAAGGAAAAAGATGGGAAGAGGTGTGTGTCTAGAGAGAGAAACAAGAACACACACTCTTTTTACAAAATGAATCCTCACCCCTCCATGGAAGTATGGAGGGGGTATATATAGGTCAAGTCAAGGGACATTATACTATCTTAACAGTTATAGTCCCTGTAGTTCTTGCCTAATGAAAACTAATGTAATTCCGATATGTCACCATATTTTAAGGCTAACAACATCATCATCGGGTTCTCAGAAAAATCAGAAGTGATTTTGTCCTGATGAGATACGAGAAGATAAGAAAGAATACCAGGTTTGAACACTTTGTCCTCGTTTTTGGATGAAAATGGGAGCAAAGTGTCAAACACCGGATCAAGAGGATCACGGATAAATGAGATAGAAAATTCCTCCCATGATAAAAGTCTCTCGGATTGGACTTTAATGAATATCCCTGGATCAAAAATCTTGATTCCGAATCCGAGGGAATCATGAGAAGGGGTGAAGTCCAAATCCAGATCAAGGGTAGGAAGGGTGGGCAAAATATTAGGCATAAGAACATAGTGTTCAGAAATACCCTTCACCACTTTGGTTGTCAAAACACCCGTGTCGGGCTTAAAATTTAAGCAAATCTCAACATTCGGTGGTTCCGAAGGAGGACGAGAAGATGACGGATCATTAAAATGATAAAGGTTAGATGACTTATTTTCGAGAAGGGGAGAGGAATCATTGCTAAGCAATTCTTCAAGAAAACGAATATCCCCTTCCGAGTCATAGTCGTCATTATCAATGCCCGATGGCATCGAGTCATCCGTAGCAAGAAATAAGTCAGATCTCCTCATATGAGAGTTCATAGCCTCACGGGGATAGGAAATTGGATGAGAGAGTCTTAAGAATGTATCAACAATAGTTTCGAATTAAGGTCTTTCGGCGGTCATGGAGACAATTCAATCAAGACGGATTATTCCCAAAAGATCAAAAGTCGGGTTCCTCTAATTCCCGTGAATTGGTTGATATTGAGCGAGTTCATCGGAGAATCCTCGAGAATATAATCAAAACCTTAGGATGAAGTATTAATAATAAGTATCTCGATTAAGCAAAGATTTGATAAGATTAGATTCGGCATTGAAATAATGCTGATCTATCTTAGTAGAAATGATTTCTTCGTCAAAAAGAGAGTTCGAATAAATCTTAAAATTTTCCTTTGGAACGTCCTCATTAGAAAGCGACTTGTCATCTCTAGAGGTGAAATCGTTGTTAGAATCAAAGAGAGGATTCGAGAAAGTCGTAAAAGTTGGAGAAGATTCATCATTAACGGGCATCACACTCACTTTCATTATCGAAGTAAACCTCTGATACTTGGATTGGGACAAGGTTCTCAACGTCCAATTCTGTTTCCGGCTTCCCAATATAAAACAATTCAAAATATTATATAGAGTGTCAAGATGCTTGTCCCCCATACTTAGAGAGTACTCAGGTTCTTCGTGTGTGATTGCATTAACCGGAGAAATTTAAGGCGTATTATTCAAAGGAATAATGCTCTCCTTGGTAATAACTTTGAAATTCTGCAAACACGATGTAATACGAGTTTGGACGTTTAGAAACTGGTCGACATGTATTCTTAACTTCTGTTGTCCTGAACAAGACGTTGAGATTTAATCATCGAGCCAGTAGCATTGTTTTCTAGACATTCCTATTAGATCTTCATTACTATCATGGCACCTATAACGCTCTTTTTCCAGCATAATTCAAGCAATTCTAACATCATTTCTTCCAGTTTTTGCTTTTGCTCCGTAACTTGCTTTTGTGCCACACATTTCTTCAATAAGTTGACGAAAGTCGGAGTTTTGTGGTGGTTCTTCCTTTTCTTGAGCTGCTTGCTTTTGGGCAAGTAATTCTTGCTCTCTTTGAGCTGCAAGTAAAGCCTCCTGCTCACGTTGTTGATTCATGTCTTCGTTATGCTTTCCATCTTTTATTAAAGCTCGTTCTTTGTTTTCAATAAAACCATTTCTTTAATTTCCAATAAAAGGAAATGACTTCTGGAAATTTACCTAGGCTGATGTTGGTCGGAACTGCTGCGGGGGTTGAATTTGGTCAAAACCGAAAGAATTAGAATAATTGAAATTTTGGTTCATCGGTTAACACTGAAAAGTCGCATGAGGACCCTCGCAGTTTTCACAACTAAGAGTTTGTGAAAAATATGGTGAAGTTTGCGAAAAATTAATATCGAAGTTTTGATCGAAACACGGGTTCTGATTGTAAACAAACAAAACTTGAGGTTGACAATCGTAACCATAATGAGCATCATTTTCACATAACTCACAAATATTCGTCTCGTACTGGGTTGTGGAGGGTAGTCGAAAAAATTAAGAGAATTCGGATTTGTATCATACTTACAATGAAAACAAATTCCTCATTGTTACGCAATATTTCCACACCTTTGCATTACATTGTAACAAATCGAAACCGTTCTAAAGGACCCCTCCACACACCCGTAGCAACTACGGTGGTTATTCGAACGACATTAGAATTAAACATATAAGAGGATATATTAGAGAAAGTTATTAAAAGGATAAGAGGGAAAAGGGAATATTTTTGGTGTTTTTATGTATTATAAAACAAGGAGAAAATATTTTTGGTATTTTTTCAAATACTTCTAGGAAAAGGATTTGTTGATTATTTAATTTATATACACAAAATTGAGAATATAAAATATTTTTGCCTATTGTTACATATTTTTAATAGATGATTAATATTTACTCAATGGATAAGCGATAACTTCACGAGAAGGTTCTTCAAAACAACTAATCTTCGAACGGAACGCGAAATCGTAACACATCCTCCAGGCAGCGGCTGCAAAATTGATACACCCAATACACACTATATATATATAGTATATAAGAATGATAAACAATTATAGTTATAGGTATACTATTTTTTCGTGGATTTGAGAAACAAAACTTTTTAACCAAAGTTGTCTCAAAAACCTCCCGGGTCATTTTTCCTCGACGAGGTGTGAATTGAGAATCGGTTAGGTTCGTGATCGCGTGATTTGAATGGTTTAAAAGATTTTTGATTTAGTTTTCTAAATCCTACTAAATGTAAATGACAAGTAAATAAATGCATGAAAACAGGTAAGCAGGTAACGACAATTAAAAATGTAAGCACGAAAACGTAAACGGGAATTAATAAAACGCGACATTTAAGCATCTACATCAAATTTAACCTCTACGAACGCAAATCTAACTTTTATAAATTATAATTGACTAAAAATAATTTTCAGAAAAAGAATTATATTTTTTGCTTTTTATTTTATTTATTATGAATTAAAAATGACTTTAATCTAGAAAATTAATTAAAAATAGTAAACTAACTCTAAAAATTCTAGAAAAATTATGGATCATGTACTTTAAGAAAATGAGGAATCTATTTAAAAATGCTAACTTGAAAATTTGCTTAATGAATAAGCAGTAAATAAGAAAATAATCACGAAAACGACCCCAGGGCAGATGGTTAGTGTGTGTTGAGTTGAGGTGTGTGTGTGCAAAGAGAGAGGTCATGGGTTCGACTCCCATAGCTTCCTTTTTGAAATATATAATTTATATTACTTGATATTTATATTATATTTATATATATATATTATATATCATATATATATATATATATATATATATAAATCTATATCATTATATATATAATATTTATTATATATATATTATTAAAATCTTTTAAAAACTTAAAGTAATCATGAAAGTGAACATTTTATAAACTCAACACTTTATTCGAAAACTGATTATAAGCACTCAAAAAGCAGTTTAAAACAGACAGACCCTACTTTGGGTTTAATGCAGTTTTTATAAATAACTGAATAGCTACTTGGGACTTAAAAATAAGCTAATAAAAGGTAGCTAAACAACATAATAAGCTCAAATTCAAATTACTTTCTACTTTCCAACTATCTAAGTTTTGAAAGTAAAAGATTTAATAAGCCTAAAGTTATCTAAATTGTAAGCTGAGAAAAGAAGCTTATGTTACTGAAAACTTATGCTGATGCACTTGGTCATGTTGACAGATTATGAAAACTTGTTGAAACATGTGCTCAAAACATTTCATTACCAGTTAATAGACTTTAAAATGTATGCATACATGACTTGAAAAACACTACTAACCCCACTTAAAATTAAAATTAAATGAATGCATACTAAAATAAGGCATTCACCACAAATTTGAATGTTATTTTAAAACCTTGAAAACCACTATAAACATTAGATTTAAACATGCACTTTTAATGTTTAAAACAGATTTATGATGAATTAAAACTGGATTTTAAGACTTTAACAGGACCCCTAAAACAGTTTGTATACCTAGAATTCAACCTAATGCCAAAACTCCTTAAGATATCTCCAAAAATGATTTTAAAGCTTAAAATAAGGTTTGCAACGTCAAGTAAAACATATTTAGATTAGTTAAAACTAAGATCAAATAAGCAATTAGATCATAGAAACAATCAACAATAAACAGGATATAAGCAAATGCACTAGATGACTTAAAAATGGAAAATATGACTTACAAGAGGTCCTTTAAACTTGATGAAGACCTACACTCTATCCTAAAACCCCTAATCCTTGGTTTGAATCAGCTTTAAACCCATCCAATCTAAAGCTTATGAGAGCTTATACCTTAAAACACTAACCAAAACCAAAGCTTCCAAAACAAAGTAACAGCTCTCAACTTTTAAACTTCAAACAATGAGCTCAAATAAGCTTAGATAAGCTCAATAAAGATGTAAAGAACATAATTGAATAGAATGAACACTGACTTTGATATGAATGAATGAAACAGTGGAAATGGAACAATATTTTTGGTATTTTTTTATTTATTGATAATGAAAGTTTACAATACGAGAAAGGTAAATGACAAGGTAAATAAAGTGCAGTAAGGTAAATTACAAGGTACATAAATTGGTAAACCAATTTTAAATGCATAAATTGGGAACAAATTTCTATCACTAAACTAATGACTATTTATAGACTTGTGGAAGAGGAGCTGAGGTCATGAGCTGTGCTTTCTCTGAGTGTAGAAACTTTGAGTGATGTCCAAGAATAAATCCCCACCATCCAATCTTTGATTTCATCTCTTAATTTGATCTCAGCCGTTTGATCAGAGTATGTGTTGATCCGGATCGCCAAGCTGGCATCAGTAGGAGTAGTCACGCCTTCCTTGTGACTAGAGAGGAGCGTGTATGTTGATGTTGACAACTACTTAATCTTGGGTTGAATTTACCTTTGTTTGAGTTATTAACCATGGCGGGTGAAATAGTCTTGAAAAGATGTACAGTACATCTATTTTAAACGCGCGCCCTTTTTCTTTCTTTCGTTTGTTGACCGGGTTAAATATGTCATTGACTTAGGCTTTTGTGGTGATGGGTTATGGGATAAAAGATAGGATATTGGGCCCGGGTTTTGTTATTATGTATAAGTGTTCAACAGTTAAACTAATTAACAATTATTAAGTTGTAACTTTACATCGTTTGGATTTTTGAGGTAAATTGTTTTAACTAAAACGTTAGGCCCTTTTGATAATTTAAGAACTAACGGTGTTATTTCTTTGACGGTTTTAGGATTTTTAGGGTTTACGGGCTTGTCTTGGGCTTCCACTTGAAAATTGCACATCTTTGGCCTCGGCTTTTCACGCTCTTTCATTCTCGTGTCCGGTTTTGTCCTTTTTGGGCTTGTTTTTGGTCTTTTCGTCCAATATCCGTTCCCTGCACATGAATAACACAAAACACACAATATACAATACATTTTTGTCCATTTGTGGTCTTTTTGGCCTAATATAGTGTACAAATGGTATGTGTAAATTAGCACATACCAATCCCCTTTTCTAAGCTCTTGTTCAACATTCCTGCTGGAGCGGATCCAACAGGAACCTTGAATATGAGGTTAGAGAACGAAGTAATTGTTACAAATTAATAGTGTTTGTACAAGGCATATACTTACGTAAACCGAGCACCCTTTAAACATTCTTCATGGATTTATTCTTGTCCATGCAACTTTTACTTTCAACGGATGAGGACGTTTGCAATTGCAATGTGTTTTGGTTGCAATGTCTTCACCTTGGTATCGACTATAGTATCTTCTTAAAGATGAAGAAGACATACTTTTATTTTATGACTGAATGTATTAATGTAGTCGATTATATATATAGGAGATAACGTATATGGGTTTGTGAGCAGCTGAGTGCATTGAAGTTGTTGTTATTTATTATTATGTACTTTCTTATGCGACTCTTACCTATTAAAATAAATGCTAAGTAAATGAATGTACTTTCTTATGCGACTCTTACCTATTTATAATTATGTACTTTCTTATGTGACTCTTACCTATTTATGAGGTAGTACTTTATTAATTTAGTAATGTGTTAAACTTAAAGTAATATCAAATTTATAAACAAAATGAGTAACCTGTTAAGAATTAAACGACGGCTTATGTTTGAGTCAACACCACATGTTAAAGAAGAGGTTGATGAGCTACACAATGGTATCTGTGCACAAGCTGGTAGTACTCAAGCTGTAAGCAATGAATCTGGAAGTAGCATAAGTAACAAGTTTAGGACCGTAAATGGGAAAATAGTTAGATCAAGAGGGATTAGAGATGGATCAAGAGCTTCTGTGTATCCTGGTGGAATAAAACCTATAGGATTTGGTGTTTCTTGGGATCCAGTTGATGGGGAAGCTATGCTAGGAGTAAGTAATCTATTTTCAAGTCTAAACATAATCATTTGGTTTATTCATGTATTCAGTTTCTCGTTTGTATTGTTCATTTATTCATATATTTCCATAATGTTATGGGTATACCTGCACCAGCGTGGCCACTTGGAATCACACCAGAAGACTGTAGGATCCATGCTGAAAGACCGGAACCTGTTGTGTTACAAGAAAAACTAGTGTTGCAGGAACATTATGAAATGAGGATGTTTGCTCAACGGCTTATCCAACAACAGCAGTTACAACAAGATTTCAATGAAGTAGTGCATCAATGAACTACAAATAAATAAAGGTTTCTGCCATTTGAATTGGAGAATGTATTATGATACTTAAGTTTAATATTACCCCCTGTTATGTTGCTTATTTGATTTCATGTATGAGTTTATGTGGGCTTATTTGATTTCATGTATGTAAGTTTATGTTGCATATTTGATTTCATGTATGAAAGTTTATGTTGCTTATTTGATTTCAATCATGTGTGCGTAGTAGTATTTGTTGCTCTAATATTGTAATATTTGCAGCTTAGATTTTTTATGCGACTGGTCGTTAAGTTTATAATTATTATTACGTACTATTTTTATGCGGCTTGTACTTGTGTTAGATAAGTTTTTAATTGAGTTGTACTTGGCCACTTTAATTTTTATGCGACTATGATTGTATAATCGTCTATACATATTGGCTTTGAAAATATTTTAAACACTAACAAAACAAAAACAATGACTTCCACATACAAAATTAAATTTCATCTTTTGTTTGAAGAATCAACTCGATCAGT
This sequence comes from Tanacetum coccineum, assembly GCA_026074375.1. Taxonomy (NCBI): domain Eukaryota; kingdom Viridiplantae; phylum Streptophyta; class Magnoliopsida; order Asterales; family Asteraceae; genus Tanacetum; species Tanacetum coccineum. Next base: position 13,217 of record BQNB010174243.1, read on the forward strand.
TTTACTCCCAACAGAAATTAACTACAAAGGACTAGTTAGTTATTGCAAGAAAAAGTTTGGCA
>BQNB010174245.1:0-13278 GCA_026074375.1 Tanacetum coccineum
TTTTTGTTCATCAATGTATTATTTATTAAAAATATATGATTTAATATTTTTATTGATTATGTATTGATATTATATAATTAATTTAATTTTTTTATAAAATAATGTATAAAAGTAAAAATAGTGCACAAGGTTTTACAAACCTCATATCTTTATCGTTTTAATTCTGTTTCATTCTGTTTCATCTATCAAAATATTATATTTATAATATCTTAGCTACTGATGAACAGTAACTTTTACTATTTCTGTAAATTTTATAAAACTATTTTTATGTAATTAATTATATAAAACATGCAAAAAGCATAACTCGTTCATTTTAATTCCGTTTCGCTTGTTCTTTACATGTATGGATCCGTGACGAGATAAACTATGTTAATAAAATGCTTGCTGAATTTATAAAATTCTGGGTCAACTCAGAAAAGTCAAAACAGTTTAAAAAAATGTTTTTATAAACTTAAATCTTGCAAAACTCGTAACTCATTCGTTTTAATTCTGTTTTTCGAGTTTCTTATATGCTTGGATTCCTCATGACATGTACTATCATTATAAAATATTTCCATTATTTTACCAGATCTGAAACAGTGGGGATTTTAATAAAATAACATTTATAAAAACACTTTTATACATTTAATTATCGTAAACTTTCAAATGTCATAACTTCTTCGTAATAGCTCGGTTTTTCAAGTTTGTTATATGCTTACGATCCTTGTAATATGTACTAATTTAATAAAATATAAAATAAATATTTTGTTTTTTGAATTCTAACAGAAGGTATTAAAAACAGTGGGTTTGTATATGTTTTACAATTTAGGTTGAAAAAATTACATGATTCGTCCCTATGGTTTATTCAAAAATCCCGTTTCGTGCCTATTTCATTTTAAATACACCAGTCGTCCCTAATTTTGAAACTGGTAACGTTGGCCGTCCCTATTTTAGATGGTCGTTAACTTTTCTCGTTAAGTCTAATTACTAAAAGGGTATTTTGGTCTTTTTGCTCCTGTCACCACCATAGGGATGAAACATGTAATTTTTTCTTCTTCTTATTATTATTACTATTATTTATTTTCTTATTTTAAAAAATTTTAAATTTTTTTATTTCGGTTTCAGTTTATGAGCAATAATAAAAAAGTTTAAAAATTTTAAATTTTTTTACTTCGGTTTCAGTTCGAGCAATTTTTTAAAAATCAACCCTAAACCTTAATGGAAATGTTTAGGGTTTAAATGAACCTTAGAGTTGTGTAGGATGATTAATAATACAAAGAATCAACCCTAAACCTTAACCCAAATCCGAAACCTTAAATGAAAACCCTGGAAATCTTCTTGCTTACAACCCTTGTTAATCCAAAACCCAAGCTTCCAAATCAATCCCAAACACCTTAGATATGCTTACTAGTAATGCTTGAACACTTGTATCTTTGTAGAATAAAAATCTCTATGGAACCCTAATTAATTAAAGTGAGCCATGAGCTATGGCTTAGAAACAAGAGAGAATAAAGTTTTTACTTGCAATGTGAGAGAGTGGGTGTTAGTTATCCTATGACTTTCTATATATAGCAACTAGAAATGCTCAATACTACCAAAATCTAAAAAAAATAAAACACACACACACATAAGATTTTTTTTATTATTAGCACATACTAAATTGAACACCAGAAACAAAAAAATTTACAAATTTTTTCTATCTACACTAGCGTAAACTGAACATCCGAATAAAACATATTAATTTTTACTTTCTATTATTATCTGGTAAACTCGAAACAAATATAGAAAAAAAATAAATTAAATATTTAAGATTTTCTTTATTATTGTCTTCTGCTATAACACACACCACACTATAAATAAATAAAATCAATTGTATTAAGCTCGATATACTGAAACTAGAAATAAACACAAAAATATAATCTTATAGTTATTATCCTAGTAAAAGCTGAAACCATACAAATAAACACAAAAATAAAAAAAAAAATTTTAAGACTTTTATTTCAATTATTGGCTCGTATAACGAGTAAACCTAAATAAAAAAAATTTATAAATTTTTTAAAAAAAATTTCTTTTATAAAAAGAAAATTATTTTTTTTATTTGATTCGGATAATATTTACTCTCTTTCCTATTAGGCGTAGAATCAATACACCCTTCTCTAATAAAATAATAAGAAATAACAATTATGGATCTTTTTTAGTTGATTCATAATGTTAGAGAAGTAAACAAAAATTAACAATCTAATTCGTCCCATATCGGTGGAGAAAGGAGAAAAATGACGCAAAATAGCCCTTTCAAATACATGAGACTTACGAGAAAAGTATAATCGCACCACATCCAAAACTGAGGCAGAGAGCGGGGCTCAGCGTTACCCAGTAAATGCAAACATAAGGACGTCTTAGGATGTAATAAAATGAAAATAGGACGACATGTGAGGTTCTGGTATATAACCAAGGGACAAAACGCTCTCGTTAATCTGTTCTTACATTTAGGTTTTAGACAATCCAAATCTTGAGAGACATCATCTGTGACAAGATCTTTTACCTATACATTTCTACAACCATCAGTGTATCTTGATCATATTTTGAGGTCCTCCTAATTAGTCTCAATAGTGATTTCTCCTATGACTACCCGTGGTCTAACATATTATTTTGTACATAAAGGCTTTGTCTAATTCAGATGTTCTTTCAACCACAAATAATTACTATAACCTATCAACTCTACTAAATCTAATTTTCCACTATATAAGAGTGACACATTCCGTTTTAAGTATTACTATTCTACCATCATATATATACTATAATCCCGAACCATTTTATGCTCCTTGTTTAATACATCCCATACAATATCATAATAAACTACAAACCTAGTGGTGTTATACTACTATAACTACAATATCGTCAAACATAAGTACACTGATTAACAGGAAATTGTTTCAATTTTATTTCAGGGTACTTAAATGACCTTAAGAGTGTAATGATCACTAACACAAAAGAATCAACCCTATAACCTAACCCAAACTCCTAAAATCCTAACATAAACAACCCTACGAAATCTTCAGTGCTACATCACCTTTCAGTTATTCAAAACCCAAGTCAACCATATACTATCTCATCAAACACACTCTCTTAATACATATGCTTACTAGTTAAAGCTTGAACACACTTGTATCTTTTAAAATAAAAAAATCTACATTGACCCTAATTAACATACGAGATAGTGCTACGTGCTGCTATTGCCTTAGAAAGAAGAGGGAAAGACAGTTTTTATTACTTCAATGTGAGAGAGTGTGTGCTTAGTTATCTCTAACACTTCTATATAAACAGCAACTATAGAATGCTCAAACGTACCTTAAACTTTACCCATGAGGTGTGTAGTGAGTTGTTTATGGGGCGACAAAGAGCAAAGGGGAGGGGGCTATTCCTCCCCCCCATGCACAAGGAACGCCAAATGACTGGTTTTAGGTACCATGATGTGCACAATTTCCTAGTAATAATGGGATTTAGGTACATATGTGTAAGATATTACAACTAGGAATGAATTACTTAGCGTGCTTCGGGAGTATTTCAGTGATTAATTTATGTATGATGCGCATTGCTCCGGTTCTTAGGGATTTTTAGGAGTTAAGGAATTGATTAAATTATTAATGATATTAGGGTAAAATAGTGGTGATTTGTTTGAGTATAGATTAGGTATCAGTATTTACCAGGTAAGCACTAAATGTTAATTCTCTATTGCAAACGTAAGCGATGTTTATTTCCCGTAACCGATAACAAATATACTAATACAAAAAAGTTAAATAATTACATCCTTAAAATAATTTATATGACACTATGCGTTGAACGTCAAAATTTCTAACTTCGTTACTGATGCCCGTTTACGTTGAATGGTTAATTTTAAGTTTCGGCGATAACCAAACGTTGAACTAAAAGTGAATGACGTAAAAGTTAAAATAATATGCGCCCCCTCCCCCCCTCCCGCCGGAAAATTTAATTGAGCGTAAAAAACATTGAAAATGCGGATTGGTGTACAGTCTCCCCTATGTTAGAAAAAAGAGCTTTGTCCCACAAAGCTCAAGTCGGGGTGTTTTGAGATCTGTAAGGTGTAGAGATTGGTAGTGAGGGGGAGGGTTTGGGGGGTTGGGGTAACTTCGGTTTTGGAATACCTATACCTAATCACCTAAAAACGTGGTAACTACACTTGTTTTCTCGTAATATAAAGGGTATCATTTGGTATTGAGGCGTTTTCTAACACTTGTTTAATACATGAAATAATTTTAAGATTAGGAGGTAGAGGAATGAGTTGCCGACTTATCACACATGAAGTCGTGACGTACAGGTGATCTACACTAGTTGGGGAGGGCCTAGGGGGTGATGCGTTACTAATTCATGTTCCCGAAGTTAAACGCAACACTTAAGATGTGGGTAAGACACACAAATCGTTGATATAAATACTGAAAACTTGGTTCTGTGAACAAGATGCATTTTTATAACGTGACTACTACTCAGCATGGAATGGTCCTTCCTGAATTAAGCATAAGTCGACTCACAGGCCATGTATATTTTGAACGCTAACGATGCAGATAAGCTCAAATGCGTCAAACAATGGTCAGCAAACATAATATTGTTTATACTGAATGAAATCAATGTAGTTTATCATGTTGTAAATCAATAATGATACAGTTTATATGGTGATGATAAAATCGATAGTTAATCAGTTACAGTTTAGAACACAAAAGAGTGGGAAAGATAATTCTGCAACGATGGTAAATGGTACTATTCATATGGCGTAGTTATAATGTTCTATAAACTTACTACCACGTCGAAAGGAACGGTCTTTTGGACATGGAATGAATTGGAAAACTTGAAGTAAAATTGATGAGATTTTCACAGTAACACATTATTGATAGAAAATGTAATGAAATCAACATCGTACATACGATTTCTAGTACAACGGGAATTAAGAAAAAGTCCGAACGAAATCGCCTAAAGCAATAGATCTAGCAGTTGATATCATATATCCATGTTGCGTCACGGCCCTGACACCTGTTATTCTGCCTCTTCACTAAGGCCATACACCATATACACACATGCTTCAGTAACCTCCAACTGATTTCTGTGATTACTGAATTCTTTAACTCTAGCAATCTTGTCCTGTAGCATGAGCCTGTGATTCCTACCTTTAAAGCCAGTGGGGTTCTTTAGTGATTCTAGGGCACACACTAACGACATTTACCACATCTCGATCAAATTGATCTGACATCCCGTCCTTGCAGTTTCCGCACTTGTTATAAGGCACGTGCGGGCCATTGAGGCGTGGAAAACTTGCACTTGATTACACGAGGTAGAAATTCACGAGCATAGGATCACTATTATTGTTGCTATAGCCCGGCAGAGTGAGGGAGGGACGGAAGGAAGAGTGGAGGGGGGTGGGGAGGGGCGTCCAACGCCTCCCAAACACACTCTAATTGACATATTTAGTGTCTTGCTGTTGGTCGAGCTTCATTGTGTTGCCTTCCCACATCCTCTTGATTGCAGCTGTCTCTGCTAACCTTGTTCTCCCTAGCTCTTTGGACACTGGCATCGATAGACTCGCAGCCATGCGGGTCTTATTCTCATAAACTAAGCAATATCCGCAATAGCAAAGCTACTTTGATGGGCAACAAATTTGGCTCATTTTCTCAAGCTCATCCACTTGAATTCACTGTTGTCATTGTTCTTCAAATTAAGATGAATAAATAAAAAGAGAATTAAATTTCGTACGTCATCCTAAGTCGCGTAAGGCTCCGAAGATGAAATAGCTGTAGAAGATGAACGTGTAAGGTCAATTGATGAAGTATTGTCATGAATTCTATAAGTATGGCGTAATTGTTTCAATAGTATGGGCGGTTATAGTAACTCGGAAGTGATCTGGTAAAGATAGCTATTAGTGGAATGCCAGCGAGAGACCTGAGATGAATTCAACGTATAGTATATTGTATTACGTAACAGGATTGTAAAAAGAATTAAAGACACGGCATCGTGTCATTCTACAATGTCTGAGAAAATGTTCTAATGTATTTATAATAAAAGAACTCTTAGATAAATAAAAATTTAAAATTATAAATAGGAATGTATATATAAATATCATAATTATATATATAATATTATATATATATATATCTATATTCATAGTAAGCACGTATTTAGTTAAGCAAGTAAGCGCAACATAGTGCTAGTAGCACTTGAAAAGGCAAAAAAAGTTTGATGTATGCAATGACTGCATGACGATACGTGATAGTCAGTAAAAAATGTGGGCAACCTAGTTTCCTCTATAACCTTGGCTAATGATCAACCAACTCTGTAACAGCCCCAAAATGGGTCGCAATGGAATAAGTGTCCGAGAGCGTTACTTTATGATTACCTTTGCACACGATGTGAGAGAACGACCTCTAACTGAGTCATTTGTAAAGAAATCTTGAAAAGTTTGGACTCCAGTACACATCAAATAAGCCAAGCATCTAATTCACCTAAGAAAAACATGCTTAAAAGTGTCAACATAAAGTTGGTGAGTTCAAAGGTTTATAGTAGATGATAAATGTAAAATCCAAAGACTATAATATACTAGGTTACTGTGATTTAAAGTCCTGCACATACAAGACTACAACGCAAAAACTTACATAAATAGGTTTCTAAAAACAGGTGTATACCACACAAATTACTCGTACAAAAATGCGTTGTATAAAATGTTGAAATTTGAGATTTGTAAAAGTGTCGCATGTACCATATTCAAGTCCTTTATAATAGTATGACCAAAATTAGTAAGTATAATGTATGGACCGCAATGTGTTCAAAGAGTTATATAATTGAAAGGAGCAAATGTCGCCTAATGTTTTTAGATTAGGGAAATACAAGTAATGTATTGCATAGATAGGCACACAAAGAGTGATTATGATTATTCCCGCGTCATAAGTTCATTAGACAACACGGACGTACAAACGTACTAAGTATGCCACTTTATTCAAGGCACGGTAAAAGTACATGTGTATGTCATGGTGGCCTGACGCTCCAAGCCAGTCGTAATCGGACATGGTATAACGTTCATTAGTTCGATCTCGAACTAGTGAGAGCTAATCACCCGAACGGAGGTTGTCAATCCCCAATAGATCTAGATTTATAACACTCGAATGCTATACCTCCAGTAATTTAACGTTCATTTAGTTAAAAAACAAACAACCGAAGCATAATCCAAATCATTTGAGAAATGCGAAAGTAAACTTGTTGCGTCCATAAGTAAAGTGAGTATGTAAACGAGTTTGTAACCAACCATTGTAAATGAGTTTGTAAACGTTCATGTAACCGAGTTTTTAATCAATCATAGAAATGAGTATGTATGAGTAAAGTAAATAATTTTGTAAATGTGTATGTAACAAAGTTACGAATCAAGTATGCAAAAGAGATGTAAATGAATATGTAAACCAAGTTGTAACAAGCATGATATGCCTCCCTACCGGGATCTTGAAAGTACAAATGTAAAACAAGTGAAGTGGCTTATAAACGCAGTCTTACAAGCAGAATGTGTTGATTATATAAATAAAGTAAGTGGAATGTCTCGAGTAATCCGAATGCAACCTAATTAATTATAGGTCGTATAAGTATAGTATATTTAATATAAATACAATATCACAAATGTCTTTATACCTAGTTACAAACACACTACTAATAGTTCTATTGTTAATTAGAAGTAAAATAATAATTAAATCAGATAGCTTGATTTAAATAAATGGTCTAATGTATTTGTATCCGTAAAGAAAATATATCATTTCTTGCGTTCATCATGTATTCAACTTTATGTTAAAAATTATGATATCAATACATTTTTATGCATTATGAAAAGATATTATTTAAATTAAATTAATTTTTTGATAAATAATGTATAAAGTAAAAATAGTGACACAAGGTTTAACAAACCATCATATTCATATTCATCGTTTTAATTCTGTTTCATATCTGTTCATCTATCAAAAATATTTCTATATTTATAATAACATCACTACTGAAGCACAAGTAACTTTTACACTATTTCTGTAAATTTTAAATAAAGACTATTTATTATAGGAATAATAATTATATAAAACCAAGCAAAGAGCATAACTCCGTTCATTTTAATGTCCGGGGTGTTCGCGAGGTGATTCATTGTATAATGTATGATCCGTGACGAGATAAACTATGATTATTAACATGCTTGCTGAAGTTTATAAAATTCTGGGCACTCAGAAAAGAATCACAACAGTTTAAAAAAATGTTTTAGAACTTAAAATCTTCAGCAAACTCCGATAACCTCATTACGTTTAATAATCTGATTTTTCGAGTTCTTATATCTTGGGAATCCTCATAGCACATGTACACAATCTCAATCATTACAAAAAATCATTTACCATTGATTTACCACATCATGAACAGTGAGGATTCTTATAAAATAACATTTAAAAAACACTGTATAAATACCTATAATATCGTAAACTATACAATGTCAAACTTCCATCGATAGCTCGGTTTTTACACACTTGTGTATATGCTTACGAATCCACATAGTAATAGTAGTACATAATTTAATAAATATAACACAAGCGATATTTTGTTTTTAAAAAAAAAGAATTCTAACAGAAGTATTAAAAACAGCAGGTTTGTAAATATTGTTTTACAATCTTTAGGTCTTAGAAAAACATTACATGATTCGTCCCTATGCGTTTATACTCAAAAATCCATTTTCGTGCCTATTTACATCAGTTTAATACACCAAGTCTCGGTCCCTAATTTTGAAAACTGGTAACGAGATATGGACACGTCCTACTTTTAGAAGGTCGTTAAACTTATTCCTACGTTAACAGTCGAAATACTAAAAGGGTATTTTGGTCTTTTTGCTCCTGTCACCACCATAGGGATGAAACATGTTAAATAATTTTCTTCACTCTATTATTATTACTATTATTATTTTTGCTAAGTCTAAAAAAGTTTTAAATTTTTTTATTTCGGTCAATGTTTAATGAGCAATAATAAACAAAGTTTAAAATTTATTATTTTCACTTGCGGATTCATCGAGCATCTTTTAAAAATCAAACCCCTAAACCTATAATGAAATGCCTTAGGGTTTAAATGAAGCACTTAGATGTGTCAAGCGGGGGACGGCTGATTTAGACAACAAAGAAGTCAACCCTATAACCGTTAAACGCAATCTCGAACCAGAAAGAAAACTCCTGGGAAATCTTCTGCTTACAACCCTTGTAATTCCAAAACCCAAGCATCACATCAATCCAAACTACCTCTCTAGCGCGTATGCTTCAACTAGTAATGCTTGAACACTTGTAGCTTTGATATGAATATAAAAATACGTACATGGCAACAACTAATTAATTAAAGTGAGCCGAGTAGTCTAAGCGGACTCAGAAACAAGAGATTAAATGAAGTTTTCTAACTTGCAGTGTGAGAGAGTGTTACATTAGTTATCTATGACTTTTTATTATATACACCTAGAAATGCTCAATACTACCATATAAACTGTGACCATGGGCATGTGTATGTGGTTATGGTAAAAGAGCAAAGAGCGCCTCTCATCCATCCTCCCCATGCACAGAACGGCCAAAAAAAAAAAAAAGAGGGGGGGCGGGGGGGGGGAGTGGGGGGGGGGGGGGGGGGGGGGGGGGGGGGGGGGAGATGGGTTTAGGTACCATGATGAGTGCCAAATATTCATAGTAATATGGGAATCTATGAGGGTTAACATATTTGAAGGTTACACCTAGAATATGACTTACTTAGTTGGGAGTTGTTGTGAATTTAAATTTATGTATGATGCTTGGATCCTGGTTCTAGTGGTTATAGCGGTTGAGAATTGCATTAAATTTTAATGTATTTGGGTATAAAAGATGGGTATATTGTTGAGTAATGATAGTATAGGTATTTTCGGTTCATGCACTAAACTTAGATTTTCTATTAGTGCAACGTAAGCGTTTCACATAACCGATAAATAATAAAATATAAAACAGCGGTAATAATTATTCTTAAAATAATTATATGACATTGCCTTGACGTAAAAATATTCGTTGATTGATGATGCCCTTATGTGGAATGTGATTTTTAGTTTCGCGATTAACTACACAACTTAAAAATTCTCTAACTGAATGCGTAAAACTTAAAATAAATTGCGGGAATAATTTATTTGACGAAAAAGACGTGAAAATGCGGGAACTGTTGACGAACTCCCCATTAGTTATCACCCTAATCCCCCTAAAACGTGTAACCTAACTTGTTCTTCCTAAATAAAGGGTATTCATTGGTACGGTTTTCCAACTCCTTTAGGCTTTGAGCTAACCATTTTTGTCAGTTTCATTACAGCCTGCAAAAAGGATAACGCCAAAGACCGATTAAACAAGGAATTATAAAATCAACAAACAGAGAAATGACATTGACCCGCAAAAATTTGATCGTCATTTATAAAAACTAAAAACAACTAATACGTTAATTTGATTAAAAATAATAGATCCAAATGACATTACAATTAAGTGAGTACACGATTTTTTTTATTATTAGTAAATGGGACAAACTGCTGCGTCTATTAAAAATCAACAGTATGCCGGTATTCAATTCTAGTAAAAGATCTTAACTCATACTCTTCAATCTCTTCTGCATATCAGGCACCTCTGGTGCTAAAGAAGTTCGACACTTTCACAGTCCCTTCGTCCACAGAAGTGGGAGGGTTTGTGATATGTTTAGGGTTCTTAGATCACCTTCTTTGCTCATTTTTAAGGATCTTTGTGTCAAAGCAATTTCCCTGGTAGGCGTACATATCAATGTTGTCATGCAAATGTCCAAAATAACATAGCGGCACCCTGCTAAACTTGTGGAATAAGGCAAGAAGGACAGAATTATGGGTATACCCGATTGCGTTCCTCCCAATATAACTATCATATGGTATGACTTTTGTCAAAACAGAGTTCGTAAAACATTGGATTGGTGTGCAAGAAAACTCCAAGAGTTGAAACCACTTGGGATCATCCATACCGGACAACCACCTTGACTATCTTTTCAGTGCTATTAAGACGAGCTTCGTTCATCTTCGCTCAGTGATTTGTTAAAAAGCCACAATCAGATCAAGAGGGCGTACAATACAGTGTGACAGCTCAAGCAAACAAAACAACGGGTTATTAAAACAGATAGGCTCCGAAAACTCAGTACAGGCCCTTTGCTGCAAATATATAGAAGATTAATAAAGAGGCACTTTTCAAAGACCAGGAGTTCCAAAACTAAAAGAAACCAATAGAATAAATTCTGATGAGATTGCACAAAGACGCTGCAAATAACAGTAGGGGCGAAAATAGAGGAATCACTTTTTACGCTGATATCATAGCTGTACTGGTACACATTGACAATTCATACCCCCATTCGACTCATCAACTCTCAGACGAGCGCAGATCAGCTATGTCATATCTCTGCCAGTGTTATGATATAAGATGATTTAGAAATCACGATTGTTTTACAACCACGCATAGTTGCTGATGCTTGACAGTATACACAGTAGATGTTTGTAGGACATTATTACAGCAACAAGCTTAATGGTGCATGACAAAACAGACTGACTATACATTGATTATAGTAATACTCTAGTTTTCTTTTCTTCCTATAATGATGTGGCATCGGCAGGTTGCATAATAAAAAAACCAAATGTCAAAATAACCGATCATAAAATTACGAACTATTACTCAGTTATGACTAATACTCCCCTCCTACCCACCTGTTACAACTAAGCACGGCCTACCTATTTAACATACAATCTACTTAATAAAGCAATCGAAAAACCAGCATACTCAATATGAAATTTATCTAATTAGAAATAAAACGACGATCGGGCAATGATTAATATATAGTCAACTTGAACATGACATAACATTCAACTTTCACATATCTACAAAAAAGGGCCTAGAGCGCCCGTTTGAAAAGGGTTAGTAAATAAATCCCGGTTTTTGCAGAGATGGGCTCAAAAGGGAGGGACTCTATCTCTAAAAGCAACTAGAGCCCATTCTGAAAACGGAGCTCTATTTGATGTGTTCCAGAGTGGTTATAGAGCCCGATTTTATAATTAGAAACATGGCTCTATGTCAATAAAATTAATAAAAAAAATTATGAAATAATTCAAGCTATAAAATCTTGTTATTGATTCGAATCAAGAAGGCTCATAAGTTTACAACTGATACTTTACCACCAAAAAAATTACAACTGATACAATGAGATCAATCTTTCCTACCATATGACTAACTAGCAAAAACTACATATGAAAAAGCTACAAGCTAACTTAATTGACTACTTGAAGGAAAATGTAAGCAGATGACGTCGACCACAAATCTACCTTTTAGGTTGAAAATCTGCCCCTTGTGACATGAGGGGCCGCCATTACAAAGAGAGTTGGTAACTGCCAATGATGAAGCATAGATGAACAAAAGAACAATAGTTATCAATGTTTCAGCCCATATTGTACTCAACTGCAGAGTTTAAATTTTCAAAAAGTTATACGCTTATGCTATTAATAGCACTTTTTAGTCAATTCAATCCACTAGAAGTCGAAATATTGAAGTATACTCACCTGACCCTCACCATGCCAAATCTCATCAGCTGCTCGTGGTGCTAATTGAAGAGTAATATGATCCAATAGCGATTGTCGACTGTATAAGTTCAGTAAGAAAAAAAAAGTGATATTAGTAAAAGAAAATGGGAAAAGAAAGATAATATGATGTTAATAACTGGACTGAAGACAAATATGTATTTGCTATTAAAATTATACAGAGTACTTTTAGTATAAATATATAAATGGTTTAAACATACCTCAGTTCTTCCATCACGCATCATGAATTGCAGCAACCTCCAGGATATTTACCAGCTCAGCACCAACCATTCTGTCAGTCATAGCCGCAACAGCAGCATAGTCAACATCTTCAGACTTTGGTTTCTTACGAGCGTGCACCTAGCCGAATAATAAAAACAAAAAACATAACAGTTGAATACAAACACTGATACAACGTTTATAATAGACCACCATTTTAATAAATAATTAGACCAAACCTTCAAAATCTCAACACGTCCAATTAGACCTGGTTTAGGTATGAAGATTTTTCTATCAAAACGTCCTGGTCTGACAAGTGCAGGATCGAGGATATCCGGTCTATTTGTGGAAGCAATAGTGATCACGTTTCCTCTGCCTTCAAATCCATCTAAGCATACAAGGATGTGAAGTAAGTATAATAAAAAACTGTGATTGCATCTAGCTGAGTAAGT
>BQNB010174251.1:2820-13277 GCA_026074375.1 Tanacetum coccineum
CTCTCGTGACCAACAAAAGAGCTACGCCGATTTAAAGCGTAAGCCGATGGAATTTGAAGTTGGGGATAGAGTAATGCTTAAAGTTTCACCTTGTAAAGGGGTCGCACATTTTGGCAAACAGGGGAAGTTAAAACCTAGATATGTTGGACCTTTCAAGGTGCTAGAAAAGGTTGGATCCGTTGCTTACAAACTTGAACTTCCTCAAGAGTTGACCAGGGTACACAATACATTTTATGTATCCAACTTGAAGAAATGTTATTCCGACGAACCATTAGCCGTTCCGTTGGAAGGACTACATATCGATGATAAACTCAAATTTGTGGAAGAGCCCGTTGAAATTTTGGAACGGGAGATTAAACAATTAAAGCGAAGCCGTATACCACTCGTTAAGCTTCACTGGAACTAGAGGAGAGGTCCTGAGTTCACATAGGAACGTGAAGATTCATTAAAAAAGAAATACCCTCATCTCTTCACAAATTGGGCGTCTTCATCCACTACAACGTCTTAAGCTTTGAGGACAAAGCTCTTCTAACGGGTGGAGACTGTAACATCTCGCATTTTTAGGTCATTTACGACTTCATTTATTCCATTATTTATTTTTAGGCTTTTACGCGTTCGCTTTTAATTTCTACCGTAAGCTAAATCGCGTAAACTAAAAATGATCATTTAACGTAAACGGGCATCAAACAATTAAATGTTTACGTCAAGTAAGTGTTATAAAGTTATTAGGATGATAATTTATAACTTTACACTTTTTATTTTAGTTGGTTACGTAAAACGTTTACGTAACGCAATAAAACTACACTTTTGCATGCATGGCAAACCATAAACCCACCTACACTTCAACAAATACCCACTAATACCCATGATACTCAAAAACTTCATAAAATCTTGTCTATATTCAGCCCCTAGCCGAAATTATGCTTATACAATCCATACATATGAAATTAAATCAAACAAACCTCCACTAACACCATTAAACAATCATAGTTGTTATCCAAGGGATCAAACCACCACTTTTACCCAATTTGTGTCCCCCCTTACTCCTAGAACACGGCAAGAACCACAAGGCAAGAAAGAAACAAGAACAAGCATGCTAGGACTAGTCACTTCACTCTTACACAAGACCAAACATGTTTCCCTAATCCTACATTCTTACACTTTGTCATACTTCTTATAACTTACCATGTTGTCTTACAACCCTAGTAATTTTTCTAAAAATAAAAACCCTCTCCTGTGACCCCTAACCGGCCCCCTCTTGCAAGAACACCAAAACCATGTTCTAGTTTCATTAAGTGGTATTCGACACAGACTTTGGCTATTAATTTGGACCCACTAAGCAACATCCATTCACACTTAACATTTTAAGAACTCAAAAACACACAAACTCTCTCAACACACACAAACCCACGGCATACATATTTCTAACATAAAACTTCCATAGTTCAAGGATTACAAACATACAAGGGTCATTACTAATCATATATAAGGTGTCTTGAAAGCTTGGTTTGGGTTAATCAAGGGCTATTACAAGCAATGAGTTAAATTAGGGTTTTTGTGAAATTAGGGTTTTCTAAACCTAATTTTCTAATTAGGGTTTTCTTGGTTAGGTTTAATCTTGATCATCGTTTATCCTACATTCATCTAAGACCCTAATCTATTCATTTATTTCATTTCATGATTTATATAATTTTTATATTGTTAATCATCACCTAGGATTATTTTATAAAGTTATAAAATAAAATACATGCCTACATATACATGAAATTTATTTTGACATAATCAAAATGATGTTTACAATATATCAATATGCTTAAAATTAGAATTTACAAGTGTTGGGTAATTTATGTAATTATTTGTTAAGTTTTAATTATTTATTTAATTATAAAGTTTATAGAATTAAATAAATATGTTGGACTTATTCCTTGGATAATATAGACATATTATGATATAGAGGACTTATTATATACACAAGGTATGTATGGTATAAATTAGAGGACTTGTGATAATTTATATAAGTTATTAATACATAAAACATGTTTATTTAAAAGTTATAAACACCTTTTGAATTTACCGCAGCAAACAGTACCTGGGAGAAATTATTTTATTTTTCCTTTATAAAATAAAACATCATACGGATTACAAGCATGTAAGAATCGCAAAAAAGATAAATAAATAACGAAGAGTTATAATTTGTTACAAAATTTAAATTATACGTGTTTTTGTTTTTCATAAAAGAAAGTATACAGAATAATAAATTCGAATTTGAGTTAAATATTTGATATTTTTCTGTGGAGAGGAACGCCTTGCTATGGTGTTTAGTTACACTTGCACTTCCATCATCACCACTTCCTATAGTACCTCATCCATATGGTAGCCACTAACCAATATGGTGCGCCCCAGGGGGGGGGGTGGAGGGAGGACTTCAGGATGCCATGGGTATGACTGAGAGCCGTCATCACTATTATCTCATCCATCCATACATCCCATTCACCACCATTACCACCTCCACCATCATCATTATATTTACCACCACCTGTACCCACATCATTACCATTACCATCATCACCACTACCACCACTACCAGTATTAGTGTTCATACTACCACCAGTCGACCATAGAGAGGAAACTCCCGAGGCCGATTTACCAACTCGTAAGAGGTTATGTTTGACTGCTTTCATCGAAGTGTCATGACGGTAGGGAGAGTTCGACTGCTGCTCCTCAGACCTGATGTGAGTTCATGGGATTAGCTATGGTTTTATGTCTGCACTCTGGATGTGAACACAGAGTTAGAGAGCCAGGGGAGGTTCTGCTATAGGATTAGAGATGGTTGGGTAGACCCGACAGAGTCTGTTGAGGAGGTAGCACCGACGACCCTCGAGGGGGTTAATGCTAGAGTGACCGAGCTCGCTGTAGTTCAAGAGCAGGACACACAGGATGTTTATGCTGTGATAGAAGATACTCAGGATAGACAGACTCAGTTGTTTCAGAGGGTCGATGGATTGGTCGAGGATGGACAGTTTTCATATGAGGACTGTACGATTTGGTTAATGAGGCCTGTTTCCGTGTGGACTTGGGGCATATTCCGTTGGGTTGAGTTCGGCAGTTCACTATGAACTGCAAGCATATAGGACTCACACACAGATGCAAGACTTTCGTATCGCCTTACAAGAGCCACTGGTGACGACATTGATTGCACATGTTTCATCACTGCAGGGACAGTTATCAACAGGATTGGGACAGATTCAAGCGCTTAGGTAGAGAGTCGACTCATGAAGATGATACGAGATGCGGTGTGGTAGGTTTCTACCTAGGTATACACTTCTTCATGTTATTCTATATCTATTATTATGGTTAGCCAGCTATATAATTATGGGTTTTATGCCCAGCTAGCACGGCAGTAGGACTTGTATTTTCATTTCTTGTATTAGCCAATCCATTGAAAGTTTTCTGTTATATATGATACGTGTTGTATTATTGTCATGTCGATCCTTATTCTGTTATGTGTTCTTACAGATCCCAGCCATGTTATATAATCACTGTGTGATGACGTCTTGTATCTAGATGTTGTACCATATCATGTTTGTAAGGTTTATGAAACTCAACATGTTCTTATATTATAGTGATTTTTAAGAAAATTTTTCCACCATGGAGATCCTTGCTACTGCAAGGGTGCTGTGCGACTTCTTTGCCCCTATGGCAACTGCTGTTGTTGAACAGTAATCGATAGTGAAGAGTGTCTGCGGCACTTGCTAATCATGAAACTCTTCAAAATAGCACTAATGGTCAGGGCGACGGAAGACACAATTCTGACACTAGAATTAGAGGAATAGTACACGCTCCGCGTGAGTGTACCTACAAGGATTTTCTAAATTGCAAGCCCTTTTCTTTTAAGGGTATTGAAGGAGTGGTTGTGTTGTCACAATGGTTTGAGAAGATGGAATCAGTGTTCCATATCAGCAACTGTGATGTGGAGTACCAAGTTAAGTTTGCTACTTGCACTTTCCTTGGAAATCCTCTGACATTGTGGAACTCCCACATGAAGACTGTTAATCAAGATGTTGCTTATGCTATTGACTGGAAGGCATTAAAGAAGATGATGACAGTCAAGTACAGTCCCAAGGGGTGAGTGAATTGAAATCAATAAGTTGGAAATGAGATCTGGAAACCTAAAAGTAAAGGGTACTGATGTCGCGAGTTACACTCTGTGTTTTTAAGAGCTTGCACTAATGTGTGGAAGGATGTTCCACGAGGAATCAGATGAAGTTGAGAAATATGTTGGTGGACTTCCTGATATGATTCGGGGAAATGTAATGTCATATCAACCCAAGACGATGGAGAAAGCAATTGAGTTTGCTAATGATCAGATGATCAAAAAGTCCTTATATTGTGAATGACAAGCTGAGCAATAAGAGGAAGTTGGAGTTTGAGTTTATTGTTGAAACTTAAGGGGTACCAACAACAAAACAAGAGCGACAAAAACACTAGGAGGGCGTACATAGCTTCGGGAACTGGTGAAAAAAGAGGGGTAGTCACGGGATCATTGAACTTGGTACATAATGGCAACTATCACCACAAAGGGCCATGTGCTCCTAGGTGTAATAAGTGCAAGAAGATCGGCCATTTGGCTCATGACTGTAAGAGTTCTGGTCCCAATGGTAATAATAACAATCGGGGGAACTCCGGGACAACTCAGAATGTTCTTTTCTAGGCACTTGCGTTATGAGTGTGATGTTCAGGGGGAATTTCAGAGAGGACCTGCCCGAAGTTTGAAGAATAAACAAACCTGTATTCAAGGTAGGGAATGGCCAATGCCCAGCGAAAGTGTACGTGGTGGGCAATGCGGGGACAAACTCGGACTCCAACGTTGTTACATTCTACGGGTACGTTTCCTTCTTAAACCAACCGGCTTATGCTTCTTATCCTATTGAAACTGGTGCCGATATGGAGAGTTTTGTTCTACTACATTTAGTTCCTAATTGATATCATCCACACCAACTAAATTTGACCATTATTACGATATAGAACTAGCCGACGGGGAAATTAATTGGATTAACGACATCATTCGAAGGTTGTACGTTATTTCTTCTTAGATCATCCTTCAACATTCCTTAATGCTGTAGAACTTGGTAGTTTCGACGTTCATTTGTTGGTATGGATGGTTGGCAAAAGTTACTTTTGATGTCATTGATTATGCAAAAACAAGATCGTTCGTAATTCCATGGGGAAATGAAACTTAATCTATTTCATGGTGACGGACGTAATCAGGGGATAACGGGACTTGTTTGAACATCATTTCATGCACCAAAACTTATAAATATTTGTTGAAAGGACATCATGTCTTTTTGGCACATGTTACTACAAAGGAGATTGAAGACAAGTTGGGGGAGAAGCAACTTGAGGACGTACTAAATTCGTTGATGATTCCTGATGGTATTTCTGAAGATTTCTGGGTACTGTCCACCGACTCGACAAGTAGGAATTCCAAGATCGATTTGGTACCTGGTTACTACACCTGTAGCATGAGCATCTTATCGATTGGCTCCTTCTAAAATGAAAGAATTGTCGAAGCAACTGCAAGAGCTATCCGACAAGGGCTTTATAAGACCCAGTTCCTCACCTTGGGGAGCTTCGGTCTTGTTTGTCAAAAAGAAGGACGGATCATTTAGCGCCATGTGCATAGACTACCGAGAATTTAAATAAAATGACGGTGAAGATTAGTATTACCTCTCCCAAGGATTGATGGATTTATTTGACCAACTACAAAGGGTCCAGTGTTTATTCGAAGATAGATTTACGGTCGGGTTATCATTAGCTTAGAGTACGGAGAGTATATTCTAAAACGGCATTTAGGATACGTATAGTCCATTCACGAGTTCCAGTGATGCCATTTGGTTTGAACAAACTGCACCTGCTGGTATTCATGGACCTATGACCGATGTTGTGCAAACCGTACTTGGATAAGTTTGTAATTGTCTTTATTGACGATATACTAATTTATTCAAAGAACAAAAAGGACCATGAAGAACATCTTAAGGCAATTTTAGAACTGCTTAAGAAGGAGGAGCTATATGCTATGTTTTCAAAAAGTAAATTTTGGATTCCTAAGGTACAATTTCTCAGTCACGTGATTGATTGTCAAGGCATTCACGTGGATCCTGCCAAGATCGAATCTATTAAAGATTGGGCATCTCCTAAAATACCAACAGAGATTCATCAATTTTTAGGTCTTGCTGGATACTACCGAAGATTCATTGAAGGATTTTTAAAAATTGCTAAGTCGATGACCAAACTTTCTCAAAAGAAAGTAGCCTTTGAATGGGTGACAAGCAGGAGAGGAAGAGCTTTTCAGACATTGATGATTAGTTATGTAGCGTACCTATCTTAGCTCTCCCTCAAGGAGTTGAAAACTTCATTGTTTATTGCGATGCGTCACATAAAGGATTGGGTGCGGTGTTAATGCAAAATGAGAAGGTGATTGCTTACGCATCACGACAATTGAAGATTCAGGAGAAGAATTATATTACTCATGATTTGGAACTTGGTGCAGTGGTGTTTGCTCTGAAGATTTGGAGGCACTACCTTATATGGAACCAGTGTTGGTGTTCAAGATCATAAAGAAATCTACAAGACATACTTGACCAAAAAGAGTTGAATATGAGGCAACGTCATTGGTTAGAGTTGCTCAGTGACTACGATTCTGAGATTCGTTATCACCCGGGGAAGGCAAATGTTGTTGTTGATGCTTTAAGCAGGAAAGAGCGAATTAAACCATTAAAAGTCTAAGATTTAGTTATGACTATTAGTTTGGATCTTCCCAAACAAATCTTAAATGCTCATACTGAAGCACAAAAACCATAGAATCTCAAGAACGAAGATGTAAGAGGTATGATCAAGAAGGATATACCGAAGGAGAGTTATGGAGCCCGTGCCGAACGCCCTATGCTTAAATGGCAGGAGTTGTAGAGGAGTTGGTGCCATGTTATGGTGACTTGAGATTGTGATTCATGCGCGAGTCCTAAAAATCAAAAATATCCATCCATCCGGGTTCCGACAAGAGTACCAAGAATTGAAGAGCTATATTGGTAGCCTAATATGGTAGCAAAAATGTTTGATTTTAGTTGCCAGGGTCAGGTCCGAACATCAAAGGCCATGGGTTTGATGGGTACAACCAGAACGATACCCCATGAATTAGGATAACATGCACAATGGATTTTATCACTAGCTTCTGTGAAGTCATCGCAAGGCTATGACACCATTAGGGTGTTGTTTACCAATTACGAAGTCTTGCAATCTTATACCCAATATGGGAAACTGGCCCATAGAGAAATGGATAGGATGTACTAAAGGACCGGTAGTCACAAGGCATGGAATACCTGTCTTGATCATTTGTGATCGTGACCCTAGATTCGCATCAAATTTCTGGAGGTCACTTCAGAAGGCTTTGGGTACAAATTTGGATATAAGTACTGCATACCATCCACAAACTGATGTCAAAGCGATGAGAACTATCTAAACTCAAGGATATGCTACGTGCTTGTGTGATCGACTTTGGAAATGGTTGGTTAAAGATTTGCCACCTAGTGAGGGTTTTTCTTACAACAATAGTTATTCTCACTTTGCATCAAGGATGCACGTTTTAAAGCACTTTACGGTTAAAAGTGTCGTTCACCTGTTTGTTGGGCTGAGGTTGGACAAGTTCAACTCCACCGGTCTTAGTAATAGTCCAAAGAGACAACTGAGAAGTCATTTTCTGATCAAGCAAGAAGTCATGGCCGATGTGGACGACATATGAGTTACGCCGACTTAAAGCTATAAGACGATGGTTGTTTAAGTTGGGGATAGAGTTATGCTCAAAGTTTCACCTTGGAAAGGGGTCGTACGTTTTGGCAAACGGGGAAAGTTGAACCCTAGATATGTTGGACCCTTTAAGGTGCTGGAAAAGGTTGGATCCGTTGCTTACAAGCTTGAGCTTCCTCAAGAGTTGAGCAGGTTCACATACATTCATGTAATCCACTTGAAGAAATGTTATTCCGTACGAACATAGCCGCTTCCTGTTGGAAAGGTACTACAATTGGTGATAACTCTATATTTATGGAAGAATGCCCGTTGAAATTATGGAACGAGAGATCAACCAGAATAAACGAAGCCTGATATACCATAATTAAGGTTGGCTGGAACTCGAGGAGTGAGAGGCCTGAGTTACATGGGAATGGAAGATTCATTCAAAAAGAAATACTCAAAATCTCTCCAAATTCAAGCGTCTTCATCCTACTAAATGTCTTAGATTTAGAGGAACAAAGCACTTCTAAACGGGGTTGGAGTTTTTGGTGGAGAGTGTTAAACAGTTCGCAAATTTTAGGTCATTTTACGAACTTTTATCGATTCCAATTATTTATTTCAGTTTTACGCGTTCGCTTTTAATTTTTATAGTTAAGCTAAATCGCGTAAATAATAAAATGATAATTTAAACAGTAAACGAGCTTCAAACAATTAAATGTTTACGTCAAAGAAATTGTTATAGTATTAGGATGATTAATTATAATAGGACCAAAAAGCATCATCCATTCACACTTAACATATCAGAATCTCAAAAAAACGACAAAACTCTCTCAACACACACACAAACCCACGTCATACATATTTCTCACATAAAACTTCCATAGTTTTCATTTCTCAAGGATTACAAACATACAAGGGTCATTACTAATCATATATAAGGTGTCTTGAAAGCTTGGTTTGGGTTAATCAAGGGTTATTACAAGCAAGGAGTTAAATTAGGGTTTTTTTGAAATTAGGGTTTTCTAAACCTAATTTTCCAATTAGGGTTTTATCTTGATCATCATTCTACATTCATCTAAGGTTTACCTAAGACCCTAATCTATTCATTTATTTCATTTCATGATTTATATAATTTTTATACTGTTAATCATCACCTAGGTTTATTTTATAAAGTTGTAAAATAAAATACATGCCTACATATACAAGAAATTTATTTTGACATAATTAAAATGATGTTTACAATATGTCAATATGCTTAAAATAAGAATTTACAACACTCAAGAACACACCAAAAACCATTTGTTGTTTCACTACAATGGTATTCATACATGCTTAGGCTATATATAGGAGTCATAAAGTGGAAGTAAACACACATATCATTTGCAAGCATAAAAACTCAAAGTATTTCTCTCCCATACATACCCTAAGTCACGGCACACTATTCACACATACATACAATTCATATTTTGATCTCTAAACTAGTACAAGTATACTAGGGTTAATACATACCATACCTAAGGTGTTTAAAAGAGTCTTGGAAGCTTGGTTAATTGTGTCAAGGGTTTATTCAAAAGAAAGGAAGTTAGGTTCTTGTACTATTTTCGAAGTTGGTGTTTAGCTCAAGAAGGGTTTGATCGTGTTCAATAGCACTTATCAAGAACTCGATTTAAGGTTAACCTAACCTAATCTTTCAATACTTTCATATTTATGAATTTATATAATTCTTATATTGTTAATCATCACCTAGGTTTTTATTTTATGAAGTTAGAAAATAAAAACATGCATATGTATACACGAATTAAATTTTTATTGTGCTTAAAATGATGTTTACAATATGTCAATATGTTTAAAATAAGGATTTACAAGTGTTGGATAATTTATATAATTATATGTGTCAAGTTTTTGATTTAATATTGTTATTTTATAAATTTAAAAGAAATCAAAGTTACTGTAGCAAACAGTAACTGGGGAAAATTATTTTATTATTTTATAAAATAAAACATATCAATAGCTTTCTAAATCAATAAGAAACTTGAAAATCCGATAAATAACGAAGGAGATGTGATATTTACAAGATTCACATTCAAAAAAGTATTTTTATAAAAGAAATCGAAGTTACTGTAGCAAACAGTAACTGGGGAAAATTATTTTATAATTTTATAAAATAATACATATCAATAGCTTTCTAAATCAATAAGAAACTTGAAAATCCAATGGGTAATGAATTAGTTATGACTTTTTCAAGTTTATGTAATAAAATAAACAAAAGTAACTTTATAAAGTAGTTTTATAAAAACTGGGTACTGTTCATGACAGTGAGCTGATGAAAAATATTTTTTTTGGATAGAAACTCTTAAATTAACGAGACTTGAGCGAAAGAATCACAAAAAAACCAATTAAAACGAGAGATTATTATGATTTTTTTACGATTTCAACAATTAATATTTATAAAAAGTATTTTTATAAATATACCCATACTGTTACTGTTCACAACAGTAACAATTCACATAATAAATGTAAAGGTTGATTAGATTTTTCAAATACGAAACCATACATATAAAGAACGTGTTAAACGGAGGTAAAACGAATAAAGTACGACGTTTTTAATATTATAACAATTAATTATATAAAAGTAGTTTTATATAATTTATTAAATCGATTAAATGTTACTGTTC
>BQNB010174254.1:0-11776 GCA_026074375.1 Tanacetum coccineum
CAGTAACGGACAAACAAAAGTGTCTTTGTTCATTTTCGTTGAATAAGGTTGCAAGAACCACGGTTCCCCGTTGATCAGTATAAATGCTGCCTGTGATCAGGTAGAATTCTAAAGAATCTCCTTGACAGGGTTTCGCAGCTACACTAGCCGTTCTCAAACCGGAGCGTCTCAAAGTAGACAAAGCACGGAGTGAGTGAACCAGTGAATTAGAAACCCACTGATTAATGAAAAATTGATTTGAAAATCAGTCACGTGTCACTCAGGGAAAAGTTTTTGTGACACATCAAAAGTTTTATACTATTCCATAAAAATCAATTTTTATCAGAAACACTTTTGTTTTGAAAGATATGCACAGTCAATGTGCTCGAAAATCAGTTGTTGAGCACATTGAAAGGTTTTTCAAAAAAATTACTCGTCAATTCACTGCCTGGAACAAGTTTGATTCATAAAGAATCGCACCATCGTTGCTTTCCATTTGTCACAGGTTCGATCCATAATGGATTTCACATGTCACCTACCAAGAGCTTGTTTGATGTTGGCTCTAGAAGGATTTCCATCTTCATTGTGAGTACTTTCGTATCACTCGGATGTTCAGGCAATACCACGAGGATAATGCGTAGGACTCTTAAGATCTTACATACTATCACAGTTTGTGATGAGCATGCTTAGTTTATATTAGTGTCCTAGCGAGATTTATGGATGATCTCATGGCTCTAGACTCTATAGTGTACATTTGATTTTAGTAGTCGGAGGCTGGAGCAGACTGCCACCTTTTCAATATCGTCTAACTCGGAGTGAGAGAGACGATAGAAATGTATTGATCTCCGTGAGAAATGAAACAAGAATCCTTTGAGGGATCTTGAGTGGCTAGGGAGGGTTGTGCAGCGTATCACTGGGTCCATGATACTTGTCTTCAATGTCAGCAATCAACCATGTAATTCTAATAGCATATGTAGTGACCCGGTTTCTCCCTAATGTTTAAGTAGGGATGCTTTCTTTTCACCCTTTATCTTAACATTTTTTTCATTCTTTAACCCCTTCGGTGCTTACCGAGACTTCATTACTAGTACCTTGTTGGGTATGTTCCAGTACTAGCTCTATCTCAGTCTGCACTATTCCCTTATTCTCACATTACTCCTTTTGTAATCATACCTAAAGACTTCTACACTAACTAGTGGATTGTCCCTGGGTAGATCCCTTCGGCTCTGGCGGGATCATAGGAACATGTACCTAACCATACCATCCTTATAACTCTGATAAAGTAAAAACAAGGTTGATCTTTTGGTACTGTTCTCTTTGCCATAAAACCATTTGAAAATCAATCAAGGTACGGGCGATGTAAACATCAAAGCATTAGTACCTCGATTGTTTTGATTCATGAAACTGCTCCCCCTCAACATGTGTGTCGATATTCGAAATTGTTTGGCACATGGAGGGAGGATGACCTGCTTGAGTCCTTAATAATAACATTTTTGCAGATGTAATAATTTAAAATCAAATTCCCTCTCCTTTGATCAAAAATTTCAACCCATTGAGATTTAGGATACTCAATGATTATTAAATATGTTTAAAAATTTGGAAGAAAATTGTCTGATTAAATTACAAGCCGATAGTGGAACTGCTCCCCCCTCAATTAATGGAGGATTCTGTTTAGTGTCAGTTATGATAAGTTTTATAAATGATTTATAAAGTATACGAGAAACTCTGAAAATTCATAAACTAACACATAACACTGATTACCACACTACTTATTGATGTACAAAGTGTTAAGCATGAGACAGACCTGAAATTTCAAATTGAAAAAAAAAAAGGGCACGGTCATTTTGTATATGTTAGCAATCTGTAGTCCATCCCGATACTCCTCCAGATGAACGTCGTCTTAGGCTTCCCTCTGAACCAGTTCAATCCTTGCTTGGAGAAGCAACAACAAAATCGAAGTACACAAATAATTCAAAACCATAACATCAAAGTTAATTAAGTCCCTGATGAGCGTATTTCTCCTTACAAGATAGTGACTATCTAAAGGAATCATCATACTTATCAAACCTATGTGTACCTCTTTTGTCAACAAATTCTACTCCTTCAAAAATAAGCTTAGTGATTAACTGATTGGGCAAATATTAATCGAATCATAAACATATCTTCAACTTCAAGGCTTCTAAAACTACATAATTATTTCCAAACAAACCTAAGCCTTTTAAAACTATGAGGTGTTGTAAAAGTTGATCGAATGTAGTTTTAAGCCTAAGCCAATAATCTTGAAATAATATTTAAGCCTCTAAAGTTAATAACTTATGACAACTGAAGCCCTTAGAGCTATTGTATTTGTTCGAGTGGTCAAAATTTCTTAAAAATTTGTTTGTAATGTCAAAAACTGATTCTGATTTGATTAGAACACTTTTCAAATGGTTAACCCAAACATGATTTATAAAATCAATATTTTTGAGAAAAATCATTCGGGTTATAAAACTTATACCAATGGCAACCTAGGTCCTTCTAGTTGCAAGTTAAAAGGAGCAAGTTCCTAATTGCCATATGTTGCATTCTAAATCCTAAAGGTTGAAACACATAACATCTAAAGCCTAAATGAGTTAAAATTAATTAACTCCCCTTTAAATCATGATCCGTTATTGTCAAACCTTTTTCGTTTACTCCTTGATTATTCAGAAAGATCATTTTGAAAGAATTATTAGCACATTTCTCCCCCTCAAATAATGTCCCGTTTTCTATTTAAAGAGCTGTAGACATTGTTTGAGTGATAGAAAATTCTTTTAAAAATCTTTTTCTGATGAGAGACTGAGATGACTGATTTAGTTTTGAAAGACAACACCTTTTCCACCATGGTTAACACAAATAATTTTGAAGAATCAATGAAGAAAAATTATTTGGTTAAAAAGAAGACTTCTCTTCTATATGAAGAAATAACGCACTGAAACGTACATTACTCCTATGATGCATGGATATGAAGTAATCCATGCCCGGGAAAAATTAATTACCCGTTGTTAGGAACAACTGTCTTTTTGGCGACATGCTTTCCTCAGATTGAAAAGCGGGTTGCAGTCTGAAATAACTGCAAGCCATGAAGACATGTTTTAAAACTGTTTGAACTTCTGCTCGAACTTCATTTAAAGACCCGTGTCATTATTGAATGACATTTCTAGGTCCGTAAATGTTATCGATTTTCAGAAGACATGTCTTGAAATTATTTATTTTTTTGGTATTTTCTATTTTATGATTTTTATGGTTTTTGTAGGTTTTATATTTTTGTGTTTTTAAATATATACAACATATACATAGGATACATGAAGATACTCCTTTACTTATTATCCTCTTCCTTAAGACATTTGAGAGAATCCGATGACATACTCTTCATTCCAAGTCACGTGAGTAGAAATTAGAACCGCTCTCTTGGCAATGCCTTAGTGAATATGTCCGTAAGTTAGTACTCCGTCTTCACAAAGTAAAGTTCAACCACGTCATTCTCTACTTTCTCTCTTATGAAATGGTGACGTATGTCAATGTGCTTTGATTGAGAATGCTGGACATTGCAGCAAAGAGCAATAGCATTTCTGTTATCACAACACAGAGGTATCTTATTGAATGCAAAGCCGTAGTCAGTCAGTTGTGATCTCATCTATAGGATTTAAGCACAACATCCCGACATGGCAATGTATTTAGCCTCTATGGTTGAGATAGCAGTGCTTTTCTGCTTCTTCGATGACCAGCTCACTAACTTATCCCTAAGAAATTGACCACTTCTTGACTTACTTCTACGTGTATCCTAACAACCTGCATGATCCGCGTCTGTATAGGCCGTTAGTGCCATAGCGATATCCTTCGGATACCAAAGACCCTAGTTAATGGTGCCTCTAAGGTATCGAAAGACATGTTTAATTGCCTCAAGGTGCTTTTTGGTAGGCTTAGCCTGATACCTAGCATATATGTATACGGAGAATACAAGGTCAGGTCTACTGGTAGTGAGATACGAGAGCCGACCATACCTCGATATCATGTCTGGTCAACTGGAATCCCTAAGGGGTCCTCTTCCAGTTTTAATCGATCCACCATTGGTGTATCTACAGGGTCAGACGTATCCATTTCATATTTTATTAAAATTTATTGAGCATATTTAGATTGATTAATGAAGATGCCTCTGGGACTTTGAGAAACTTGTAATACTAAGAAAAATGACATTTGTCCCATCATGGACATCTGAAATTTTAAACTCATCTTATTTGAAAATAGGTCACAGTATTTAGGATTAGTTTGAGGCAAATACGATATCATCTACATATATTTAAACGATAAGAATAGGTTTGCTTGTTTTCCCGGTGAATAAGGTAGGATCAACGAAACCTTTAGAGAACTTGTTATCCAGAAAAAACATTGATAATGTGTTATACCACGCCTTTAGTGCCTGCTTTAAGCCATACAAAGCCTTCTTTAGATGGTAGACGTGAGTAGGATGATCTGGATCAACAAAACCCTCTGGTTGACTGACATAGACTTCTTCTTGCAGCTCGCCGTTTAGAAATACCGTCTTGACATCCATCTAGTAGATGGTCATGTTTTTGCAGGAGGCGTTTGCAATGAAGATTTTGATAGCCTCGATTCGTGTAACCGGTGAAAATAATTCTTCAAAGTCAATCCCCTCCTCGTGTCGATATCCTTTAGCTACTAACTGTGCCTTGTTCTTCAGAACATCACCATACTCATCAAGCTTGACTTTATAAATCCACTTGAGAGCGATTATTATGACACAGTCTAGTCGTGGCACTAATTCCTATACTTGAAGTCAATCAAACTCGTGAATTTCTTCTTGCATAGCTTCAAACCAACAATCTTCTGTCACGGCAGACTTGAAATTTTTGGGTTTGACTTTTGACAGTACAAAATTATAGAAGCACCACAAAGCATCGGTGGCTAACTGTTTCCTGGTGGATACCAGACGAGAGGGATCACCAATTATATTCTCCATTGGGTGATCCTTTGACCATTTTCCGAGGTGATCATGTGGTTGAATTACTTGGTCGGATTCAGTTGCACTAACATCCCCTGATGATGACTCAGCAGAACTTAGTTCTGGAGCAAATACGTTTTCAAAGGGATCGTTGTCAGCTTGAGCAAAAGGGTTGTCTTTAATAGTACGATCAACTGCAACATCTTAAAGTGAGATAAAAGGTTGTACTTCCAAAGATGATGGTGAATGACTTGTTTAAGGTGCATCTTGATCTATTGTCGTAGACGAAGGTGTACCAGCTAAAATAACTAGAACTTGAACTGCTGGAGTAGGAGGTATCGGTTGTTCAACACTAGGGGTTTCAAAGTACTCATCGAATATCGGTTGAAATAAAATCTCTAACTCTTTATTGGTGGGAGGTACATAAGGAGCTGCAGGGACCGAATTTGGTACGAGCCCTGAACTGATTTGTCTAGGCGTCTATAAAATAGGCTCAGGTCTTGTACGGATGTGCACAAGAGCCATTGGCTTAGTCAACTCATCGAATTGCACGTGAATAGTTTCCATGATTTTACGGGTTCTTTTGTTGTAGATTCGATAACCCTTCCTATTTGGTGCATAACCGACGAAAATTCCAATATCGAATGTAGGTCTTAATTTTCCAAGGTCTTCACTATTGTTTGTTGGGTAACAAAGAGCACCAAAAACACGGAGAAATTTAAGATCGGGCTTTTTGTCATGTACTAATTCATATGGAGTTTTGTTGTGATTAGTGTGAATAAGGGATCGGTTTTGAGTGTAGAAAGCAGTAGCTGTAACACCCCCAAAAATATGCCGCAGCGGAAGTATATCCGGGGGCGTTACTTCATAATACACAGCGCTAGATACAAGAGAACGACCTCTAAATGTGTCGTTTGAAAAGTAATCTCGTTGATTTCTTTGAAATTGATATAACATTTGTTCCATTATTGCATCCTCCTGAAAAGCCTTGAAGGTATAGACTCCAATGCACATCAGAAAGCCAAGCATCTAATTTACCTGAGAAAAACATGCTTAAAAAGTGTCAACATTAAAGTTGGTGAGTTCATAGATTTGTTTAAGTATATTGCTGAACAAGGTTCTGTTAAAAAAATAGAGTGTATGACATTTAAATCCTTAAATGTCCTCCCAAAATGTATGTATGATTTTTAGAAATCAAATAGTTGTAAAGTATGCATGACCATTTCAATCCCCAAAGAGTCACAAAAATGTACGTATGAACGTTGTACCGCAATTGTTCAAAACATGTATGATATTTATATATATATATATCACCAAAATGTTTTAAGTATGTATTAAACCATGATTACCATTACTCTAAGTTTATGAAACTGTGACGTAAACTTGTATGTATGCCACTTTATTCAAGGCACGGTAAGAGTGTACCCATCGTAGGTGTTCCCTCCAAGAACACCCGAGCATTAATGAAAATAATATGTACCCATCATAGGTGTCCCCTCTAAGAACACCCGAGCATTAATGAAAATAATATGTACCCATCATAGGTGTCCCCTCCAAGAACCCCTGGGCATTTCTGAAAATGTTCATGTGTATGTAATTGTTGGCCCTGAAGACTCAACCAATCGTGTTCCGACATGTTATAACGTTCGTTTGCCCAGTGATAGCTAATCACCCGAACGGGAATTGTCAATCCCGAATAGATCTATTTCATAACATTCGCGCTCACCCTCCAAGTGATTTACAGTTCATGCAACCTAAGCTAATTCGTAATCATAAAAGTATAGTATGTGTTTTCGTTCAAAAATTAAACCAAGTATTGTATCTCCTCGCGAGATATATAAATGAGTATGTAAACCAAACGGGTAATCAACCACGTAAATGCATTTGTAAACAAGCATGTTCTCACCCCAAAAATATATGTAAAACCAGTAAAACATGAGGCTATAAACTCACCTTGATGATGAAGGACGATTTGCAGAGATGCACATATTAAGCACAACACAAACGGAAACCGGAACGACTCGATCAAGAAGTTGCAGCTTAACTCAACTGCCAAGTCCCACTTGACTAGGATAATGGAATTTGGTTTCCGATGGATAGTTCACTCAAGCGACTATGTTGAGAAAGATTTTAGTTATCAAAGTTGTAATAGTTTGGTGGTTGGTTAAATAAAATAAATCGAAAAGTAAACGCAAAGTGTGTAATATATTCCGTATATATTACATATGGAAAAAATGAACAAGTATATAATTCGTACCGTGAATTATATAACAAAGAAAACTAATTTAATAAATAAAATGTTCTTGTATAGATGTAAACAATGTTTTAAGGTTACAAATTTGTTTTTTTAACGATTTTGTATAATGCTTTTGCAAAAGGTATTGTCTTCATCTTTAGTCGGGAATTTTAAAATAATCTTTTATATTTTAGATATATTATTTCCTTGACGGGTTTTAGTTAAAATAGTTGTCCTATCTATAAAAGTATAGTTCCCGTTTGTTCATCCGGTTATTGTATAATTACAAATTAACAATCTTTAAACTATATAACTTCATCTTTTATCGGTTTTTCTAAGATAATAGAGATTATAATGAAATCTATTAAATATAGTAGTTTATAGATTTTTCGGCATAATTATTCGTTGTATAAGACGGTTACCCTTGTGTATAAAATCAATGTTTTTCCACTTAATTCAATCAATGTTGCAAATACTCGCGTGTTTCACATTTCAATATATATGTATATAAACGAAATCAAAAATAAGTAAAACCAAACACATCTCATGTGTTGTAAACATAAAAACAAAATAATAAATAGTATATTTATTTAACCATTTAAACCACATTTAATTCCCTAGTTTTTTGTTATAAAAAATCTTTCGTTTATATAATCGATTTATACCATCAAACGCACCCTTGTTGTTTTCTACTAACCCAAACGCACCCTATGTCGTTTCGCTAAACCAAACACACCCTTAGTTTGAAACTGTCAAACCAAACACGCCCTTATGTGTCTTTCTTAAACCAAACACACCCTTGGTTTTAATCTGCCAAACCAAACACACTCTTAGTGTGTTTTTCTTAACCCAAACGCACTCTATGACGGTTGAACAACACCCCAACGCACCCCTTAGTATGTCGTTTCTGGCAGCCAACCAAACGCCCCTTATGTTGTTAATAACAAACAAACGCACCCTAATCTGGTACACCCAGATCCAAACGCACCCTCTCGGTGCTAATAACAGCCAAACGCACCCTTTGGTGCTATTAAACCCACCAAACGCACCCGTGGCCGGTGGCTGCCAAAAAAAACGCACCCTATTCGGTGCTAAACCCAAACCCAACGCACCCTAATGCTGCCAGGCAGCCAACTAAACACCCTTTTTGGGTTTTTAAGAAACCCAAAACGCACCTATTGGTGCATAGAAAAACCAAACGCAGCCCTTGCTGCTGCCGTAAATCCCAACGCACCCTTTAGGCTAGAACCACGAAACCAAACGCACCCTAGTTGGGCTGAGGACGAACCAACCGCACCCCTTTTGGTGTTTTATAACAACAAAACGCACTCTAACTGTTGGGGTTTAGCCACAGAATCAAACACACCCTTGTGGTGTTATCACAAACCCAACGCACCCTAGTCAGGTTGAGAACAAAACCGGACGCACCCTAATGGGTTATAATAACCCAACGCACCCTATTTTGGTGTTGCTGCCAAACCCGACGCACCCCTGGTGCTTATAAGAAAAACAAACGCACCCATGCTGTTGAAATAATAACCAAACGCACCATGTGATGGTGGTGTGGTGACGGGGGATGGTGGTCACGGTGGTGATGATGACAGTGGTGACGTGATGATGATGATGATGATGATGATGGCGGCGGCTGTGGTGGTTAATGGTGGTGGAAATAGGCGCGTGGCGGCGCGTGGTGGTGGGGATCGGGTAGATCGGGTGATGGGGAGGCTTTTGAGACTTAGTCGGAAAACTCGCCAGAAAACTTTTTCGACGGCGGCGGTGGTGGCCGGAATCCGGCGGTGGCTGCCGGAAAGAGTGAGAGAGTGTGTGTGTGTATAAACAAAAATGAAAATGAGATATTTGTTATAAATTTTATTTATATATAAAAGTTATAAAATAAAATGGCAAGTCCAAATAGTCTAGGGTTTATCTGTAAATATTTCCACAGGGACCAAAAGTGTAACTTTTGTAATATAATGGTTCGGGACTCGTTTGGACTAGTTAATGAATGAATTTTTTATAACACAGTAACTGGCGCCATGGGCGTTGCCAAATAATTTTTCCCATAAAAACGAGTATTCACTCGACTAATTTTCATAAACGTTTTATAAAATTTATTTAAAACGTTTATTATTTATTTGTGTATTACTGATAAACTCTATCCGTAAAATGATTTTTTTTAATCGAATATTTGCGTCTTCAACAAACGTTACTGAATAAAATGATGACTAATTTATTAAATATTTTTATTTAATAAAAAGTGTTAATTAAATGTAATTTAATTATTTTCTTGTTTCTAAAATCTTGCGAGGGCATTTCAGTCACTTTCTGACTGTTTTTGGGTCTCGGGCAAAACTAAAAAGTTGTCCGGAATGTCGTTTTACATCAAATTGCTTCAGAGTCTGAGTCGTGAAAACGTGATTTAGCAGTTCGTTTTTGATAAGTCAGCTTAGGAATAACATATTTCTTGTTCGTTTTCAAGTCAAATAAGTTAAAAATAACTTTGCACATGAGATATAAAAATAATAAATATGATTTAAAATATGTTCCGAAAACTTTACCGGTTACGCGGTAATCGCTTTTATGTGACAATAAAAGACCAAAAGTCAAAAAGTCAAGTCAGACCCAAAAAGTCAAAGGGTAAAATAGTCATTTAAAATTTCGAAAATTGCCGGATGTTACAGCAGCAACAGCTTCTGCCCATAGAAACATCGGAGCCTTGGAAAATATCAGCATTGTCCGAGCAGCCTCCACAAGAGTACGGTTCCGTCTTTCGACAACGTTGTTCTGTTGCGGAGTCCTCGAAACTGATTTTTGGTGAAAATGCCGACACTTTCATAATATTCAGTCAGAACTTGATTAACAAATTATGTGCCATTATCGGTACGGATGTACTGACATTTTTGTTGAGACCGACTTGTATTTGTTTCAGAAATTTAATGACGAACTCTGAAGTTTCATCTTTTGATCTCAAAAACTTGACCCAAGTAAACCGAGAATAGTCATCAACGACGACTAAAATGTATTTCTTCCCATTAATTGTTTGCACTCGTATTGGTCCACATAAATCCATATGAAGGGTATGAAGAACTTCCAAGTTGGTGTTTTCCGATTTGGGTTTATGGGAATATTTTTGGATTTTTCCAAGTTGATAAGTCGAGCAAAGATGGTCTTTCTCAAACTTCAACCTTGGTAAGCCTCTTACCAAATCTTTTCTAGCAAGATCATTGATGGTACCGAAGTTCAAGTGGTTTAACCGACGATGCCACAACCATGATTTGTTCATTGAGGCTTTTGACAATAAGCAGATGGGAGAGGACTTCATCATGTCTTCAACAAAAATAGTGTATAGATTAGTGCCACGATTGCCTTTAATTAAATTGACACCATTAACATCCCTGACATAACATGAGTGTTTACGGAACGCAGCTTCAAGATCTGAATCGTAAAATTTTCTGACAGAAAAAAGATTGTGTCCAGTCCTTCCACATAGTATACCCTGAAGATCACACTGTCACCAATCACATAATCTCCATAACCCATGATAGCACCAAAGTGGTCATTCCCGAATCTAACTATCCCGATGAACTTTTTCATGAAATTCCTGAGCCGTGAGCGATCCCTCGTCATATGTTTTGAGCAGGTTGAGTCTAAATACCAAAAGACGATATGTACGACCTGCATTAGAAAACAGACAAATATGGAGAGTTTGGTACTTTGGATCCCTAATTTCTGTTAGGGTCCTGTTGGTTGGCACAAACAATAGGTTTCATAGAGTCAGTAATTGACTGTGTCACATCTGTAATGGGAGTGTAAGTGGAAATTGCCTTTTCCTGTTTGTTTTTACGATGGTACCTAGTTAAGGGTTTCTGAAAGGTGTTACTAAGTCTCTCGGTTAACACAATTTCACTAGTACACACATTTTTAGGGTGTTTTACAGGCACTACTTTGGATTGAGTAAACCTAGTTAAAGGGCACTATTCTCCTAAAGTGAATTTCCTTCCAGTGGGCTGCCACTGAAATCCGACATTGGTAAACAACTTTCCAGTTGCCTGTCAGACTTGCTTAACCTACTTAACTCTACAAACCTTGTTGACAGGGGGTTTCTTAACAAACTTCAAGGATTTCATAACACGTTTATCATGATTAATGGACATTAAGCATTTGTTACAAGTTTTGCAGACATAATTAGAATTCGAATTAATTACAGTACGCTTATGGCTAATACTAGAATCAACATAATTCTTTTATTTCACATTAGACTTATTATTCCTATAATGGTCTTCTACTTTCTTCTTGTCAATCTTAGCTGGTAAGGTCATATCTTTCTTTGTATTGCTCCTAGGCTTTGACCCGCTAGTTGCAGTGGCATCTTTTACTACTGTAGAAGGAATCATAGGTTCATTAGTCTTTTTCGATTTCTGTTGCTCAACATGTGTTTGTGAGTTATTAGTTGAAGTTTTACCTGGTTTCACAAAAGCAACTCGCTTTTTCCTATTTAAAGGGGGCAGTAGCAATCTTTCTATCTCTTTTATTAAAATCTTTCGGACAAGTGCCAATCACATATTCAAGCAATTCCTGAG
>BQNB010174255.1:0-11091 GCA_026074375.1 Tanacetum coccineum
TAGAGAACAAGAAAAAAGGCATTTCCTAAAGGCATGAGCATTCCCTTTTAGGCAAGTATATGCCAATTCTTCTATGGTTTATCCCTCTTTCTTTTCTTTTTTTTTAGAACGGCAATTTGTGGCTACATGGCCCCTAGCCCAGAAGGCGTAGCGAGCCCACACAACCAGGTTGGGTCCAGCCCAGAAGGAAATGGCACCCTTCCCTTTACACACGCGGGAGGAAACCCTTATCGCCCTAGACAAGACTCGAATATGAGACCTTGCCTAGGAGGGTAAAACCTCCATACCATTGGACCAAATGCCTGTTGGTTAATGACAAAACATAATGATTTAAAATACAAAGACTGGTTTTTGATGGTTTGGGATTTATTTTAATCCATTGTTCTTCTCCCCCTTTTTTGTCGAAACAAAAAGATGGAATAATTTAATCAAGGTTTGTTGATTCTAGAATAATCGATAAGCTCCCCTTTGAGAGGTGCATAAAAATCTGCAAAACAAACAAGTTAAATAGGATGGGATATGCTCCCCTTTGCTATGTGGATACCTATAAAAGAAAGGTTAGTGGACATAAATAAAAATTTTGCTTCTGTAGTACCGGCTGGCCGGTTCTGTTCCTTGAATGGAACCGGCTTGTTATCAGACAGAACCGGCTGACTTTTAGAAAGTCAACTTCTTCAAATTTATTCACATTTTTGAATGATCACACATTATTAATTGGTTTAAAGCTAGAAACAAGACAAATATTTAGTTATAGTAAAACATTACATCATAATAAAAGAGAACAACAGATTCTTAACGATTCAACTATTTTATTCCACTTCTAAATTTTATTTTAAAAATTATGCGAAAGAACATTGAGGCGATCGAGAATGTGGTTGAGAATGAATCTCATTTCTCCTTGAAAGTTGTCAATGATGGCTTGAGTTCGTTGGCAATGCTCACAAAAAATTTCGTGAGTTAGAATGGGGAAAGGATTGTTAGGACCTAATGGTGGAAGAAGAGGGTTGATCAAGGGTAGATTTGGTAAAAGATGTGGTGGTAATGGTGGAAGAGGTGGTTCTATGTCCAGAGTGAGAGAGGGAAAGGTTGACTCAATGGGTGGAATGGGAGGTGGATCATTAGCCATACGCTTAATGGTGTCAAATGATGGCCGATGCGGTAGAGGATTAGTTGTTAAGGTTAGAAGTTCTTCGAGGGATTCAAGAAAGGCTTGAGGAGAAGTAGGAGGAGTAGAGAATAATAGTTCAATGGGATCAAGATTGATGGCAAATGGTGATGTGAGTTTTGAAGGTTGAGTTGGTGCCAAAGGTAGTGAGGTCAATGGTGGAGGTGTTGATTTAGGAGTGAGCAAAAGATTGCTATTAGAGGTTGGTGAAGAGATGATCGGTGAGAGTGGTTGAATAGAAGTTGGAGAGGTTGGTGGAGGTGCCGAGACATAGTTCGTTGGAGGTGAAAGAGATTGATAAGGTGGTGAATATGTTCGAGGATTGTTAAAACAACATGGTCGGACACTAATTCTAGCGGTTCTTTTTATGTTAGTTTTATTATCTTTAGGAATTTTCAAGATATTTGGTAATGATAGAAGTTTGGATGAGCTCCTTTTATAGGAGAAATTTGAGGTAATTTTAATGCATTTCTTGCTAGAATGGATATAATCTAATGATTAGATTATGCTCAATGTCAACTTCTATAACTAGAATCTAATTGATGTGACAAGGAGGAAAAAATTGAAATGGAGATTTAAGAAATAGTTTTGTTAAAAACTGCTATATAGTGCAGGCGGTTCTGCCAGTACTGTTGGACTAAGAGAACCGGTTTTGAAATCCAATGGTACCGCCGAATAAAAAACGTGTTTGTTTTTTTTTTGATATGTTAGAGATACGGTTTTTCTTGACTCAATAGGAAAATAATTTTTTGAGAAAAACCTTAAGTCTCCTTTTAATGTAGCTATAATTGAATGTGTTTGAAACGACATATTGACCATGTGTTTCTTTGTATACGTTCAAGTGGCATGACGCAAAAAGTGTTTTTATTTGTATTAATCAATAAAAGAAAAAATGTTTTGACTCAAAAGAAAGGAGTGTTTTCCTTAAGCGTTTGGTTTTTAGGTGGGGGAATGAGACTCCATATGTCATGTGTTATAAATTGATTTAGTTCTTCTTGCATAGCCATAGTCCAACTTTCGTCTTGTATGGCTTCCTTAACGTTTTTGGGTTCTACGGAGGAAACAGACAACAAGAAATATCAGTTTGTTAAAACATAGTAGTCTTAGTATTGTAATCAGCTAAGTTTTAGTCGGCGAAGATTCACAATTCAAATCAAATCGCTGGACGTAACTTTATTTGCATGGGGATATGTAAAGTCCTAAATATGTTTATTTCTGTGCATATTGCAAGTGCAACTCGTGGTATTTCTGCTTATCCCCCATTTCGGATCGTATCACGGTAATCGTATTCTCGGGCGTTAACGTGTGCACGTTATCGAGTGCATATCAGGGTTCGAGTCAGGAAACTAATCGCGCATCGAAAAGCCTGACTGGTTACACCTCTATTTTACGTTCTTACTCAAACATAACCAAGGCATTAGTGTGCAGTGGCAAGCCAAAAAAGTGCATAATCAGAAGCAGGGATAATGCATAAATATGATAAAAAAATAGATGAAAAAACAAAAAAAAAACCAACAGCAACACGAACGAAAAAAGACATATGAGGTAACATTAACAATTGCACATTAAAAAAACCAATAAGTGCATAGACCAAACCAAAAAATAGCCACAACCAAGAGCCTGCAAAAAAACCCAAAAAAAAACTCAGACAAAGCCCGTACCGGACAAGCACCTGCTAGGTAGGTCCAAAGCAAGTGCAAGAACAACAAAACCAAAAATGTAAAGCCCAAACTCAAAGCTGCCCAAACAAAAAGAAGACAAAAAAAACAGACAAACAAACTAGAGTCCGCCCAACACAATCCAGCCCTCAATCCCCCGCACAACCACCAAGCCCAGAACAAAACAAAACATCAAAACAATGCCCCACCGACTGGCACATACAAACAAGCAAACCCCCCACACCCATAGTTCCCGTTTAGAAAGCCCAGTGCACAAGAATATAAGCAAAAGTGCATGGCGGTTTAATAAAAAACTCCTTCAGATCACACCTCAACCGCATCTGTAATCTCTTAAGAAAACTCTACAACACTCAAAATCATTCTCTTACAAATTCCGTCTCCAAACATCAATTCAAAATAACAAATAGTACGCACCTATCAGTTAAATCTCATCTTCAAAGATGGCACACACCTTCCAACCCACCCCCCCCGCCCCACCACCATCCACCCCCCCCACACCTCCCCCACCCCTCAAACACAGTCACTCACCCCGACATACACACATTACCACACCCCATCCCCCCTCTCCCCACCCCCCCCACATATTTCCACGACTCATCACCCCACCCCACAACAACCACCCAACACAAACCCCCCCACCACCCCCTACCACCCTATCCGTGCAGCCCTATCCTATTCCCCCACACACACCCCCCCTTCAATCGCCAACACCCCCAACAGCTTTGCACCCGCCACCCCCACACATCCAAATATACACAACCCCCACCCCACCCCCCCAAACACCATCCCACACAACCCCCAACATCAAGCACCCCAAATCCATATACACACATTATTAAATCTATCCAAACAACATCCACAACCAAAACCCACCACCCAACCCTGTACATCTCAAAATAGAGGGTTGCAGTCGATATCGTGTATCTAAAAGTGCCCGCTCAGCCCTCCACACCTCTACTCCCAACCCTCAACCCCCCCTACGCACCCACACAACCCCACACCCACACACAACCCCGCCCCTCCACAACCCAACACACCCCCACTAATCCAACCCCACCCACACAACAACCCCACCCCCCATTTCCCATCAACTACCATCCCAATATTATTACCTTCTATTAACAAATTATTAATCGGCCCATACACTCTCACAATTTTTCCTAACACGGCACCTTAAACCATTTCAATCTGATCCAATCACCTAACTATACCAATACCTGACACATACATCACTACAACCCTCCCATCTCATCACGATTCGAGACGGAGTTCAGCGAGTAGTTCTGACAATGTCAACTGTGTTGCCCAACAATTCCCAACACAAAACAACTTACCCACCAACTATTGATCTCCGCCCCAATGTTGACAATCCCCAACACACAAAATATCCAAAGTCCCATGCTATGCCAAATACCTGCCAACCGCACTAATGGCACCACCACCTCTACTAAACATTATGCATCGCAAACGCCAAACTCCTCTAATTACTAAATCCTTAATCTAAATGCAACTTTAAATCCTACATCCACTAACTCCTTCACCCACCTCACTAAAAACAAAACACAAACCAAACCCCGACCACCAGCCCACCCACAACAACCCAAACAACACCTATTTTACAACTCGGATTCAAAAAGGGGTAAGCAACGATCTGCTTACCCCCTACTATACAATCTCATCTATATCTTAAAATCTTTTTCTAAGATCTTTCATAATCTCATCAAGAACATCTCTGAAGTCTAAAAGTAATCTTTCATGTTATCTCACTAGATGGCAAAGTAACCTAAAATCTTACTAAAAAAAACATAATCTTTTGAAATCTTTCAATCCTTCAACTTCTTCCTATACATATCAATACCTCTCTTACCTTAACCTTTGCTATCTCACAATAGTCTGGTGTCTCAACCCTATTCTTCCCCTACTTCTTCTATTTCTATTTCTTTCTTTTCATAATCTCTTTCCGCTCTTCATTTCTTCATTCCATCCTCACTCTTTTCATTTCTTCCATCAGTCTGCTACTTCCCTCTCCTCCATGTCCTATTCCAATTTTGTTTTCTTTTTTCTTTTCGCTCTTCTTTAATCAACGTTCTGCCTATTTTCTATTTCTTCTTATTCTC
Organism: Tanacetum coccineum; assembly: GCA_026074375.1. NCBI lineage: Eukaryota > Viridiplantae > Streptophyta > Magnoliopsida > Asterales > Asteraceae > Tanacetum > Tanacetum coccineum. Next base: position 4,962 of record BQNB010174255.1, read on the forward strand.
GACCTTTACATAATAGTCCTCTCCCACTTGTCTTCATATATATCACCTTTTTCCGTTCACATTCTACCTTTTACTCTTTCCTGCATCCACTCCCTTGTATTCACTTTCCCTTAAGTCTGCATCTATTCCTTCCCACTGATCTCCTTTTGATCTCATTCCCATCTTCATTCTTCCTTTCATTTTCCTCCATTAACCTCCACTCCTTACATTTCATCAATCTCTATCCATAACACTTCCATCCTCATACTATCTCCACTCCCATACATGCATACTCTCTTCTATATTATCTTTTAAATTTCAATTTTCTGGGTTTCTATTATCATCTTCCCTACGTCTTCTCAGATGTTTCGCTCTACGCTCTCTACTTTTCTGCTCTCGTCCTTAACAACATCACAATTTGCTCTTATATCTCATCTGTGTTTGTCATCTCTCTCACTCTAATATCTCTAGTTTCCCATCTATTCTTCTGTATTATGCTTTTTCCGCTATCTGTTTCTCTCTTGTCTTTCCTCTTGTTTCTTTTGCGTCTCTCTACTTTCATGTCTCTTTCTCTTCAGCACTACCTCATAACTGTTTCTTCTACTGCATAATTCTGTCTCTTCCCAAGTTTTCCTCACTCCTCTATCTTCCTTCCAACCTCATCTCACGAATCATTCCATTTCATACAATCTCTTCTCTCGATCTGTTTTATGTCACTTTGTATCTCAGCGCGTTTCCTCTTTCTTTCTTTCTTCTCTCACCATAGTTTCTCACATTATCCAAGTACTGTTTCTCAGGCCATTCTTAGCTCAACCTTTTCTCATCTCTTTTTCAGTTCATGCCTTCGCTCATCTCGTCCTCTCCGTTGTCGCCTCACTATTTTTGTCCTATCTCTATCTATCTCTCCACATCATACCTATCTTCCTTCTCTTCATTATCTATATTTCGCCACTCTACTTTGTGCAACACCATCAATCATCCATTCCATCGCCATCTCACTATTCATTATCTTCACTCTTGCAAGGCGTATCCTCTCTTTTCTCTACTCTTCTCTTACTTTCCTCTACCTTCTCATCTACGTCTTGCATTTCTAAGAAAATAAAGTTGCAGACCAGGCTTTCTATCCTTCCCTCGTATGTAGCTGGTATCCTTCAGTTCTCTCTGTGATCGTTCTGCGTCTTCTTCTCTGTTCGCTATCCTCCTCTTCTTTTCCGTCTATTCCCTCACTTCTTCCCTCGTCTCTCTTTTATCTTCTGTTATTCACTTGTCCCGTCTCTCACAAATTGCTCATGCCTTTTGTTTCTTCTCTCTCACATTTTCTCACATATCTTCACGTTTTTTTGTTTTCATCTCAATCTTATTCCTCTCCATTCTTCCATCATGCTATTCACTTCTTTATGTGTTGCCACCTATGCCAAAATCCACTACATCTATCTTATTGCAAAAAAAAAATCATAAACACAAGGAATCAAAACAAAAAACACTCACCCCCCGCACCGCAACTGCCCACACACCCACGAACCCAAACGACACCCAAACAGCACACCCATTAAACACCAACAAACAAAACCATCACGAACACCTCCCACCAACAACACCATTTATCTTCCACATCATTCTTCCTCCAGCGGCACATAACTTATTTCTCCACTCATCTACTTTCCTAACTTCTCCACTCCTCACAAACCGTTTCTAATTAAATTCTTATCATCCCCCCTATTCTAAGTCCTTCCTTTCTTGTTTCTCTCTCTACTTTCTCTCTCTAAGTTTTCTTATTATTTTCTAGCATATTGGTAAACTAGTGGGATAACAGAATTCTTATTAGACCTTTCCTCGGAAAAACTCCTTACAAGCTTTTCAAAGGTAAAAAGCCCTCTTTAGAATATTTTAAAGTGTTTGGTTGTAAATGCTTTGTTCTTAATACCAAAGATTATCTAACAAAATTCGACCCTAAATCAACCGAAGGTGATTTATAGGACACTCTCCTAATAGTAAAGCTTACATAATTCTAAATAAAGAAACCATGAGAGTAGAAGAATCTCTCAATGTAAAATTTGATGAAAGTCCTACTCCTAAATCACCACCTTTAGTAGATGATGATATTCTTGAAAATGATATCATAGAAAATCAAGATAAAAACCTAAAAATCAAGGAAAATGAACCATTAAACAAAGAAATCACAAACATCAAACACTCTAAAGATCATCCCTTAGAAACCGTTATAGGAAGTCTTAATGAAAGAACTCAAAATCTCAAGTTCAAAATCAAAGCAACTTCTTTTGTTTCGTTTCCACCGTAGAACCCAAAAATGTTAAGGAAGCCATACAAGACGAAAGTTGGACTATGGCTATGCAAGAAGAACTAAATCAATTTATAACACATGACATATGGAGTATCATTCCCCCACCTAAAAACCAAACCATCATAGGTACAAAATAGGTCTTTAAAAACAAACTCGACAAAAATGGTGTTGTTTCTAGAAATAAAGCAAGACTCGTCGTCATGCCACTTGAACGTATACAAAGAAACACATGGTCAATATTTCGTTTCAAACACGTTCAATTATAGATACATTAAAAGGAGAGTTAGGATTTTTCTCAAAAAATTATTTTCCTATTGAGTCAAGAAAAACCGCATCTCCAACATATCAAAATAAACAAACACGTTTTTTTATTCGGCGGTACCATTGGCTTTCAAAACCGGTTCTCTTCGTCCAACAATACCAGCAGAACCGCCTGCACTGTATAGCAGTTTTTAACAAAAATATTTCTTAAATCTCCATTTCAATTTTTTCCTCCTTGTCACATCAATTAGATTCTAGTTATAGAAGTTGACCTTGAGCATAATTGAATCATTAGATTATATCCATTCTAGCAAGAAATGCATTAAAATCACCTCAAATTTCTCCTATAAAAGGAGCTCATCCAAAGTTCTATCATTACCAAATATTGGAAACTTCCTAAAGTAATAAATACTACATACAAGATCCGCTAGAATTTGTGTCCGCCATGTTGTTTTAACAATCCTCGAACATATTCACCACCTTATCAATCTCTTTCACCTCCAACGGACTATGTCTCGGCACCTCCACCAACCTCTCCAACTTCTATTCAACCACTCTCGCCGATCATCTCTTCACCAACCTCTAATAGCAATCTTTTGCTCACTCCTAAATCAACACCTCCACCATTGACCTCACTACCTTCAGCACCAACTCAACCTTCAAAACTCAAATCACCATCTGCTATCAATCTTGATCCCATTGAACTATTATTCTCTACTCCTCCTACTTCTCCTCAAGCCTTTCTTGAATCCCTCGAAGAACTTCTAACCTTAACAACTAATCCTCTACCGCCTCGGCCATCATTTGACACCATTGAGCGTATGGCTAATGATCCACCTCCCATTCCACCCATTGAGTCAACCTTTCCCTCTCCTACTCCGGACATGGAACCACCTCTTCCTCCATTACCACCACATCTTTTACTAAATCTACCCTTGATCAACCCACCTCTTCTGCCATTAGGTCCTAACAATCCTTTCCTCATTCTAACTCATGAAATGTTTTGTGAGCATTGCCAACGAACTCAAGCCATCATTGACAACATCCAAGAAGAAATGAGATTCATTCTCAACCACATTCTCGATCGCCTCAATGTTCTTTCGCTTAATTTTTAGAATAAAATTTAGAAATGGAATAAAATAGTTGAATCGTTAAGAATCTCTTGTTCTCTTTTATTATGATGTAATGTTTTTCTATGAATAAATATTTGTCTTGTTTCTAGCTTTGAACCAATTAATAATGTGTGATCATTCAAAAATGTGATTAAAATTCAAAGAATTTAACTTTCCAAAAGTCAGCCGGTTCTGTCCGATAACAAGCCGGTTCCATTCAAGGAACAGAACCAGCCAGCCGGTACTACAGAAGCAAAATTTTGGTTTATGTCCACTAACCTTTCTTTTATAGGTATCCACATAGCAAGGGGGAGCATATCCCATCCTATTTAACTTGTTTGTTTTGCAGATTTTTATGCACCTCTCAAGGGGGAGCTTACCGATTATTCTAGAATCAACAAACCTTGATTAACTTATTACATATTTTTGTTTCGACAAAAAGAGGGAGAAGAAAAATGGATTAAAATAAATCCCAAACCATCGAAAATCAGTCTTTGTATTTTAAATCATTATGTTTTGTTATCAACAAAAAGGGGAGATTGTTAATATAAATAAACCCATAAAATATGTTTATTTCTATCTCACAAACTTTCTAGTTTTATTGATGACAACATAAAGAAACATTGTGCTAAAACCATCTCTTCAAACATAAGCTTTTAGAAAATCACAAAGTATCATAAAAATGTGTATACATTATTTTATGTAAACCTAAACTATACACAAAAATATTTTCTAATCTCTCTCTTATTTACATCATACATGACCTAATCAAATGCAGCAAATCCAAGGGTAATCTTACAAGATTTCACATGATCTCTCAAGATTTTTTAAATCAAAATTCGGATTTGGTTACTGTAGGCCGGTTTCATTGATTTTGGCTGCCGATTCCATTCATCAAAAGAACCAGTAGAACCGGGCTATAGTACTTTTTTTGGCTATTAATACTAAGCCATTTCTCATGTTTTCTCACACCTTATTATTGAGAAATACTCTCTAATCATCTGATCTCTCTCTCTCTCTATTTCCTTGCATAGTTTCCTTTAGCATTTTGTAGGTATTTCACTTCAAAGAAGAAAATTGCCAAACACCCTTTCGAGACGATCAAGTTTCAAGCATCTTGTTTCGAATCTCTATAGCATCATCAAGATCAAATTGCTGAGTCTTGAACATCATTTTGTAGTTGTTAGTTACATTTATCATTGTAAATCAAGTGTAGTAGTGTTGGTTTGATTCTACCGTGTGAAGTATCCGATATTTAGCTTTGTACCAAAAAAGGAGGTGTAAGCAAAGTTGTGAGGCTTCTTCGCCGGTTAAAAGGAGTTTGGTGACTAGTATTTACAAACTCTCGAGTAGGTGACTCAGGGAGTGGAGTAGGGCAATGAAGGTGTCCTTGTAACTGAACCACTATAAATACTTGTGTCTCGGTTATCTCTTTCTAACTCTCCACTTATTTGTTTTAATATTTCTTACATCATATACCAATACCAATATCATAATTATTTCACGTATAGTTTCAAACAAAATTTTTAAAAGGTAACAATTAATCAAGAAAACTATTCAACCTCCCCTTCTTGTTTTCCACAAAATTAGACAAGAACCTTTGGAACTCATTTAAGCACGGTGCTAACGGGTTTACCAATTTTTGAAAACCATTTGTAAGTTGTGTCAATTCAATGTAAGAAAGTTGAATTCCAATAAGGACTCAAAACGGATGTTTTATTTTAAAATAATTCTTGTGGAATCAACGAAGATTTAAAATTCCTTTTTGTTTTTCCATTGATTATGAAAACTTGACGTTTCTGAAGAAGATTTCCATTTGTTGTTGAAATTTGGTGTTTCCTTTTGAGAATTCATTTTTGAAATGAACGAAAATCTTCCACTGTTTAAAATTTTCAAAGCAGAGTCATTCTTGTTTTGCAACAAAAGCATTTCTGATTTTGAGTATTTGAACTGTTTTGAATGACAGTGATTTGCTCTCCACACTTGCTTTACCAGTGTAAAGCGAGAGTTTGGAGTTTCAAAAACTTGCTTTTTCTGACTTGAATCACTTGATTTAAAAACCTTTTGAGGAGTAGGTGTTTCAAAAACTTGAGGTCTCTTTGAAAACTTCCTACCTTTGTGTAAAGAATAGGTTGTAAACTGAGATACCTTCTTTGAAAATGGTTTTAAAGATTCACCCATTAAAACCTTTTCTGAAATACTTACTTTTGGTTTTTAAAAGTTTGTAACCAGAGATTTTCCTTTGTCCCGATTAAGAGAATCAAACTTTGCCTTTAGAGCATTGTATGAAGTTCTCAAATCGTGATATTCTTTTTGATTTGAAAGAAGATTTTGTGATGCCAAATTTGATTCCCAAGAAGCAATTTGTTTTAAAAACTGATATTTTTCAGCTTTAGAGTCATAAATCTTACAAGCAAATTATCATTCAAGGACAACTTTTGTATTTTCAAGTTTTTCAAAATAAGTTTCGAACTTG
>BQNB010174257.1:0-13277 GCA_026074375.1 Tanacetum coccineum
AAATAATAACTTATAAGTATTTTTATAAATTATTATTTATAAAATATATAATTATAAAACATATTTTATAAAATATATAAGTATAAAACATATTTTACAAAAAATAATTATTAAAAATCAAGTAAGATTCTCCGGCGACATGTCGCCGGAGATAATTAATTAAACATCCCTCCAAAATTTTCATTAACGCGCCATTTTGCGCTAAACGACAAACTGGAAGTTTCCCCGGCGACATGTCGCCGGGGATTATTTATATTATTTTTTATATTGTCAAGATACTTAGTACTAAACGACAAAAATGGTAGTTTCCCTGGCGACATGTCGCCGGGGATTGTCGCCGGGAATATTTTTTATCATAAAGCAGATCTGGCATTCATCTTCATTACCAAAACCAAAAAAAAACTTTAAACCTCCTTGGCGATTTTTGCAGCACCGCACCACCACAAATCATTCGAGCACCTCCATCACTACCTCCACCACTACCACATAACCCACCACCACCGGTTGTCACACATGAGCACACGAGCACCTCCTCCTCCTCCTCTAAACCATATTTCTTTCCCTAACCCTCTAAATGATAATTCTTTTTGTTCTTTTTCTAACCCTCTAAAGAGTTGCAGCCAAGACCAAGTGATACACGAGTTAAAGGGTTTTATTTTAGTTTTTTTTCTTTTTAATTATGTTAATAAGTTGCGGTTTGAATTTAGATTATGTTTCTAATTATGTTAAAGAGGTATAATTATGTTAATAAGCTGTGATTGATGGTGTTAAAAAAAATTGCAGCCGTCGTAGCAGCCGTAGCACCCATAGCAGCCGAGACACAGCCGAAGGTACATATTTTCTTTTTTTTCCTTTTGGTATCCCCGGCGACATGTCGTCGGGGAATGTGTATAGTTATTAAACTAACTTATGGTGTTTATAAGGAAATCCAAACAACCCTTGACACTGTAAAACGCAAATCCAAACACTCCTTGACATTGTAAAACGCAAATCCAAACACTCCTTGACATTGTAAAACGCAAACCAAACACTCCTTATGTTGATAATTTGATATAATTTGATGTTTGTTTCTTCATTAAATGTATATGTGTTTAGGATTTTAGTATTTTAGTGATTAATTTTGGAAAATCCACGTCTGAATTTAATCATCCTATAGAAAACCCGTCTGAAATTAATTTATTAGAAATTAATTTCGGAAAGTCCCCAGTTTGGGACTGCTTTTTGAATGTGTTTGTCTCATTTAGGATATGAATTGCATATAACCTGATTTACTATTTAAGATGATTATTTCGAAAGTGTTTTCTCCCTTTACTCCTAAACGAATATGTTCTTTTAAAACACATATTTGGGATTTGAGGGGAAATGTGCCGAAATTATACTCAAATAGTAATCGGTTATAACGCATTCATAATGAGACTGAATCATTCAAAGAGTGGGTTAGGATTAGCCATCCATATGTTGTACTAGGTGAACAAAAACAACTATCTCGTATCCTCGTTTGAATGTGTTTAATTAAGTTGCATATAATAACTAAATGGATCGATAAAACACAGTTATGGTAATCGATGATAAGAGTTGGATACTTTTAGAGCGTCATGAACGAGCATTTTATATCATCCTTGAAAAAAATTTTCGTCGATCATTACAACCGTTAGTGAATAGTGCCGGGAAAATGAATATGTCCATAGAAAGAGCAATCTTGTCGAACAATATTGGTGGGTAAACCATCAAACACCTTTATCAGACCCACAATTAAAGACATGGGTATTGACACCTAGTTACAAAACATGGGTTCACCACGGTGAACCGGCTCTTCCTCCGCCACCACCAGTAATAGATAACACAAGACAACCTCATATGAGTGACATAACACGTTACTTTAATGAGTCTTACGAGCTATATTCTCTCCAATAAAAAACACAAATGACCAACTCAAGGAGATATTGGTGAGACAAGTAACGAACCGACTCAAGCTACACGTAACGAGTTTGAAGAGTTATATGCCAGTGCCAACGAGGAGCTGTACCCCGGTTGTGACTATGTGACTCGATTAGACTTTATGGCAAAGTTTACCTATTTTAAGGCTAAAGGTAGATTGACTGATTCTATATTCAATGAAATGTTAGAGTTTTTCCAAAATGTATTTCCCATCAGTAAAGGATTCAAGCTCCCACCGTCATACTATGCAATAAAGAAGACATTTAAAATGATCGGGTTAGGGTATGAGTCGATACATGCTTGTGAACACGATTGTTGCTTATTTCGGGGAGACAATAACAAATATTTGGATTTCTGTCCGGTGTGTAATACAAGTAGATGGAATGACAGTAACACGCCGGGGAAGAAAGTTCCTAAGAAGGTGTTGTGCTACTTTCCGATCATTCCTAGACTACAACGTTTATACAAGTCTAGTCACACTGTAAAGGATATGATTTGGCATGCTACTGGAAAGTGTACAGAGCCCGGTAAGATGCAACACCCGGTTGATGGTGGAGCATGGAAGAAATTTGACACCAAGTATCCAGATTTTGCAAAAAAACCAAGAAATGTTCGACTAGGGTTGGTTGCTGATGGTTTCAATCCGTTAGACTAGGGTTGGCTGCTGATGGTTTCAATCCGTTTGGCAACCTTAGTCAGGCCTACAGCATGTGGCCGGTGATATTGACAACATACAATCTGCCTCCGTGGCTTATGTATGAAAGGAGTTCTTTTCATAGCCTGAACGTTGTTAATTCCTGGCCCTAAATCCCCGGGCAAGGACATTGATGTTTACTTGAGGCCTTTGATTGAGGACCTGAAGGTTTTATGGGACCGGAAAGGTGTCGAGACTATAGACGTTGCTTCAGGCCAGAAGTTCAATATGAGAGCGATGGTTTTATGGACCATCAATGATTTTCCTACTCGAAGTAGTTTGTCTGGGTGGAGTGGGCAAGGTTACAAGGCATGCCCTACATGTAATGAAGACACTCCATCTGTTCGTGTGTTAAGCAAAACAGCTTATGTTGGCCACAGAAGATTCTTAAAGAAGCCCCATAAATGGAGGCGTTCACTTGAATTCAATGGCCAAACCGATAACACAGATCCTCCTAAAGAATTTGGTCGGGATGTAATCCTGGCTCAACTTGATAGATTGCCAACGCGTGTGAAGGGTAAACATCCGAGTCATGGGGGTGTGAAGATAAAACGCAATGTTCATGTCGAACTTAACTGGACTAAACGGTCTATTTTTTACGAGCTTGAGTATTGGTCTTTTCTTTCACTAAGACACAATTTAGACATCATGCATATCGAAAAAAATGTGTTGGAGGCCATCTTGAACACTTTGTTAATGAATGATAAATCTAAAGACACCGCCAAGGCAAGACAAGACTTGCAAATGTTGGGCATTCGAAGTGGCTTGTGGCTCGGCCAAACCAAAAACGGGAGTGCTGGAAGCCTCTGGTGCTTATTCTTCACACCAGAGCCACCACCGAAAAAAGTTTTGTCAGTTCATCAAAGGAGTTAAACTACCAGATGGGTTCGGATCATGCTTCAAGCACAAAGTGACCGATAATGATACCAATATAACGGGCCTGAAGTCTCATGACTGTCATATAATGATGCAACGTTTACTTCCTTACGGACTTCAAAATTACTTGCCCGATAAGATTGCAAAACCAATAATCGAGCTATGTTCCTTGTTTAAGCAAATCTGCTCTGCAACTTTGATGGAGGATGACATGTTGAAAGCTCAGATCAAGGTGGTCGATATTCTGTGCGATCTTGAGCTCATATATCCTCCTGCTCTCTTTGACATTATGATTCACTTGGTTATCCATTTACCTCTAGAGGCTCTTGAAGGCGGGCCTATTCGCCCCCGGTGGATGTTTCCATTTGAAAGATACATGAAGAAGCTAAAAGGTTATGTACGAAATAAAGCTAAGCCGGAAGGTTCGATTGCGGAGGGTTATGTTGCAGAAGAAGCATTGACTTTCAGTTCTCATTATTTTCGGGATGTTACCACGAAATTTAATCGTCCCGACCGTAATGTGGATCCCCCTCCCCCAACGTGTCAGTTTCAGGTGTTCCGATCGGTATGTAAATCGATTGGTTTACGGTCGGTTATTCGGTTTGATGCCCAAGAGTTGAAGAAAGTGAAATGGTATGTACTTCACAACAGTCCTGAGATCGACACGTACCGGTCCCAGTTCAAGAGGTACGCGTTTTTTTATTTTGAAACTTCTTTTTCTTAACTTATCATTTCGACGACTTATTCTAATACCATGAACGTTTTTCAGTTTATTTCCTAACAAAGACATGAAAGAAGAATTCCCCGACTGGTTTGGGTCGCAGGTAAACTTAGACTTATTTTGTGTACTTAACTGTAAAAATAACAATATCATATTTTGTGTTCTCTATCTAATCCTATCTTCTTCATAGATCCGTCAACGTCACGTAGACAATGACAAAGACCCAGAGGTTAGCACAACCAGCGAGTTATTCGCTTTGGCTTGTGGACCAACATGGACTCCAATCTCAATAAACTCTTGCGTAGTCGACGGTGTGAGGTATGTCGTGCACAGCCGCGATGAACGTCGCACAACTCAAAACAGCGGCATTTGTTCGCCTGGCCCTGACGGAGAAATGTATTATGGTCAGCTTCAAGAAATCCTCGAGTTTAAGTATTTGTTGTTCAAAGTTGTGTTGTTCCGAGTTAAGTGGTTCGACACTCGCAACCAAGGACGTAAAGTCAAACGTCTTGTCCTTAGAAACAACATGACACAAATCGACTGCAGAGGTGAGGCGTTTAAAAATGATCAATACATTCTCGTAACACAAGTCAAACAAGTCTTATACCTTGAAGATAAGGCCAAACCCCACTTGAAGGTCGTAGAACATGTTAATCAAAAAAGGTTTTCCAACGGGGGTGTCATCGTGGTAGAGGACGATCTTGATATTATACATTTCGACAACTAATCTGATCTCCCACTTTCTACTAGTTTGAATGACTTGGATAATGCGACCTTGCATATAGATGGTCAATCAACGGAGGTTGACGCACCGCCAGATATCATTGATGTTGTTGACCAAGACAATGATATTACTGATGACGAAGACGCCATTCTTCATGATTTAGCAGATTCTGATGATGAAGACCTCATCAATGTTGATGATGATGGTGTTGACAAAGTTTATTCTAGTGAAGAAGAAGATTGATCTTGAGTTGTAACTTGCAAAAGACACTTATATATTTAAATAAATGAATGAAATTGTTGTGGATTGTTTAAATGTGTATATTTATTTGGATATGTATGTATTTGGATGTGTGCATGCTTATATTATTTTGTTCATGAATTTCCAAGGTTGCAAAAATCGCTAGGCGCTAGCTAGGAGGTCAGGTACCGCCTAGCTATTAATCGGTTAGGCGGGGATTAATCGGATTGGACTTTTTATATAAAAAAAATAAAAAAATTTGAAAATATACGCCTAATTTTCCCAATTTAGCCAATTTTGTCCGATCTGGCCGATTAATCCTCGATATGGCCGATTTCCATCCGTAACCAAGTTGGCCGATTTAGCCGATTTTTGTCCGATTCGGCCGATTTATGCCAAATTTGGCCAATTTTTGTCCGATTAATCGGTATGTTGACCGATTTTTGACCAAAATGATTAATAAGGCCGATTAGTGAAAATCAAGGCGGTTAATCCCCGCCTAGCGCCTAGGCGCCGATTAATCGGCCGCCTAGGCCGATTTTTGCAACACTGTGAATTTTTATATGTTATGTTTAAATGTGTATATTTATTTAGATATGTATGTATTTGGATTTGTGCATGCTTATATTATTTTGTTCATGAATTTCTATATGTTATGCTAATTGTACTTGTACAGATGTCAGTAGATGTTGCCCGGTCCTACGGCGGTGACGGTGGTGGTGAGGATCGTCCCCCTCCACACCATGTACCCACCGGTTGCATGGGTTGCTTTGCTAACCGAGGTAAGAATTTCTAGATTATTGTAATACAAGCATAAATTTGATACATATATTGAACTTGCTTGCCTTGAATTTTTATGACTTTATCACTAACTTGATTTTGCAAGCAAAGGAAAACGGAGATGCCCAATTTGGGCGGCGGGCAGGGCAGCTGATACCTCGCGACAAGACCGGAACCTCTCCTTAAAGGAATTCACTGGATAAAAAAGGCCATCCGATCCGGTGAGTCTGCGTGCAACAACAAACCCTTATGCCACACGGTGTACCATGCGGTCATTGGTTACTAAGCTTACATCGGGGAGGTCATTAGGGGTGTGCCTTTGTACTACCCTTCTTGGCTGAAGGTCCCGAAGGAGCGGAAGGCGGAGCTCATTACAGATATTGGGGTCAGTATTCATTTGTATGTTTATTTCTTTATCGTGTTTATTTATTTAATTTGAGTATATTTATCTAATTCGTTTATTTATTTATATCATATAAATAAATAAACAAATTTAGATAAATATATAAATTATATCTCTAACTCTGTCTTCGTTTTGTTGTATATGATTGCAGACCCAGTTTGATTTGAGTCCGCACATGGAATCCCCTAACTGGACAGAGATCAACGCCGGCATCCAGCAGCACTTGCAAAAAGCGTACAATACCAACAAGGCTGCTTTCAAGGCCCAACATTGGGTTATAGACCCCACGACCGAGACTTACAATGTGGAGAAGATCAGGCAGGCACGTACTGAGGACATTACGTCGGAAGAGTGGGATAAGTATATTTAGTTTTGGAATGATCCCAGGAACATTGCCCGAGTTGCTCAAAATCGGCAAAATCGGAACAAAGAGCACGGTCATATCTAGACAGGGATCCTGGTCGCTTGCTCGCCTTCGAAATGAGATGGTAATAAACATTATAATTATTTTACATACATATATATATATATATATATATATATATATATATATATATATATATATATATATATCTGATTATACGCTTTGGTGTGTTATGATTTGTCGTTTTTAATTTGTTTCATCTTATATGCATGTGTATGTACAGAGGCATAGCTCAGCTACTTAGGAGTACCCGTCGCTCATTGACACCTTCTTCGTGGCACACACTGTTAACAGGGAATTCCTTCAGGATGAGGACCGGGTATATACGTAAGTTTTGTTTCAAACACACTTTATGAATATCTAGGAATTATGTAGCAACCCGTTATATTCTATTAACTATCTTGGTGTTTTGGTCAATACATATGAGGAGATGAGGAGGCTAGAGGCTACGAGCACCTATGCTGATGATGAGATCAATCGCTTGGCTAGAAGGGGTAAGCAGCGAGGGCACATTCCCGGTGTTGGTAGGGTATTGCCAGCATGGCCCACAGCCGGCCCAAGTACACCCGCGTCTGAAAGCACGCTCACAGCCTACACAAAAAGTTGGACTTCATGATGAGTCTTTTCAAAAGTGACTCAAAGTACTCAGATGTGTTTTCACAGTTTGAGTCGGGTGGTGCCAGCGGGAGTGGCGGGTGCGGGGACGACGAGGAGAGTGCCGACGATCAGGAGGACGAGGATGAGGATGGCGATGGCGATAGTTAGTTGTGTTATATATGGGTTAGTATGTTACATGGTTACTTAATGTTCATCTTGGCGACTTGTATGTAAACACTTGTTTCCCTACCCTATCATGTTGAATATTGACTTGTAAGCCCCGTTTATGACTAGGAAGCAACGTTCTGTAGACTTATTTGGATTTTGGACGATTTAGCTTTATTATGTTTTGGTTTTGGTACAAGTTGTGATGTATTTGTATTGCGTTGATCCGTTATAATGTATTGTGTTTTGGTACAAGTTGTGATGAGTTTATACAGGTTTTGGTACATGTTTGATGTTTGGTAGATTTTTTCCTGAAAAAATCCAGAAAAAAATCTGGAAATCGCCTGCGGTGCAGGCTGCATTTTAAAAAAAATGCAGACTATTCCTCGACGACATGTCGCCGGGGATAGTAATTAAAAAATGCAGATTATTAAAAAAATGCAGACTATTCCTCGGCGATATGTCGCCGGGGATAGCTTTTAAAGTCACCAGTGGATACAAGCACATAAACTACAAAACACAGTTCGTATGTTAGTTTGACTTTTCAACGTATAAGAAAACAATCCCCTAGCGACATGTCACCAACCGGGATAAAGCCAATTAACTAATCTTTAGTTAATTTCATTTAATCACTAAATTTTAAATAAGACATTCCCCGCGACATGTCACCGGGGAATATGTGCCACCGTGGCACTAATTTCTTGACTGAAAATATGTGGGACCCACAGTTTCGTTGGGGATTGTCGCTGGGGAACGTATCCCTGTCGAGCTTTCCCCAGCGAACATTCCCCAGCGACAAGTTGCTAGGGAAAGGTATCCCCAGCGACAAGTCGCTAGGGAAAGCCTCGAAATGTCGCTGGGGATTGTGGTTAATGTTGTAGTGAATTAACATGTCTATTGTTAGTTTATATAGTTTAACAAATACTTGATGATGTACAATATATACCGATGAATAATGAACTCGATTTATTTTGACTCGTATTCTAACCCCAAAGTCCAAAATCATGTTCACTAATTACACAACAATAAACGTCCATGTTTGTGTTAACATTTCAGTTTATTATCATTTGTTTTTACACTAACATCTCCAGTTATACCAGAATCTGAAAAGAAAGAATTTTTTTTTGTCTAAAGTAATCAACGACCAACCAAGTAGCTCCAGCAAAAGTGATACCAACATAACTTGAACATCAAAGTAAAGGGTGCTACTATTGGTGTTTTAGGAAGGGTCTTTATAACCTACCCCTTCCCTAAAAAACCAATGGAGTCTTCCTAGGAAAACTTTAATACCTAGATTAATTAGTTTTCTTTCTATTAAACGTTGAGCAAAGTTTGTTTAAAACATGTATAAAAGTTGTATATGCGTGTGAGCCTGTGAGAATAACTATTTGAAAAGATAGTTTGTTAGTACAAAAAGTGTGATGGGGTATAAGATAGATTTGGGATGCTTATTGGATTGGGCTAATAGGTTACCGATGGGTTGGATCTTGTACTAAACCAAGTAATAAGACAATTTTCTGCACAAATGAAAGTAAACCGTTAGCCTTACAGTGGGGACGAACCCCACGATTAAGCTCCGGCGTGAGAGTAAGAAACCATGTTGTCAGGGAATGTCAGAGTATATGTGTGTAAATATGAGTAAGAAAATCGTACCTTTTAGGATGTTAGAAACTCCCTTTTATAGGTGAGCCAAATACTAGGTTTTCCTAGTATTTCGCTTATGATTGTTAGTGGCCAGAGTGGAACCCTTGTCGGGCAAGGATCCGCTTGTAATTGTGGTTGCGGACGCGGATCACCTTCCGCATGTGTGTTACGGAAGTATCTCATCTGCGTGTGTCTTGAAACATCCGGGTCGCAGCCAGCTTATCTCTGGGCTTAGTGATAGCTCGTATGTTTTGTCGTGTTGGGCCTGGGCCCAAATGTGTATAGTACGAATTAAACCTGATAAGCCTGTTATTCGTACTATACGTCATCAAGTCTCCCAGTCTAGTTCATTTATTGCGTGCAGCGTTGCTTGTTGCGTGCGGTAAATGTTACTAGACTAAGGTTCCGTGACAGTTTTGCTTCTTCCGCGGCTATTTGCTTCTTCGTGACGCTTCGTTGTACCTGTTAGGTGAAACGTGTAAGACGTGGACTCTTCTTGGCCTTTTGTCTTCTGACTGATTTGACTGTGTGGTCCACTTGTCTAACTGTCATCACTACTTTTTACTTTCAATCCTATCCGTTGACTCAGACGTCATGGACACGTATACCCATCTAAGATTAATTTAAATTAAATATACCATGGGTATAAATACCCAATTTAGTTTTCACTGTTTCCTTTTCCTCTTCTTCCACCATTGTCGTCATTGTTAAAAATTCTTCGAGCTTTTTAACTGTTTCCTCTGCGTTGTGCCCTTTCTCGAAGAACTTTTAGACCTTCAGGTTAGGCTTTGATCCTTTCTTATTTTTTATCATGAGCAATATTACAGATATTAAGTCTGTTCTTACTCAGCAAGGTCTTGATATTTTTGTCATAAGTTTCATATTCCCGAGGATGTTCATCCGCAATTACCTAGTCCTAACCAAACAATACATGAAATGCCCGTTAGGAAGATCGGTGTTTATACCAGATTCTTTAAGTATGCCAACTTTTGATTACCTCTTTCCATTTTCCTTGTTAATGTGCTTAGGCATTTTTGTATCAATCTTTCTAACTTTCCGTTATTGCGGCAGTCAAAGTTTCTCACTTCAAGATCTTATGTCGTGTTCATGGCATTGAACCAACGGTTGGGTTGTTCCGTTATTTTTACGTAAATTCTAAAAACAAGGGGTGGATGTCTTTTAGTAAACGTTCTGATAGTGACGCCGTATGTTATACCAAACCCCTAGACTCACTTAAACACTGGAATGACTACTTCTGGGTCGACTCCTTTGCTTGTCCAGCTTCCTTTCCATGGCATACCGATAAGAACGTCTCTAGAGACCCTTTTCCAAAGTCAACTGAGTTTAACGCGGATGATTATGTTGTCCTTGTTGCACATCCGGCTTCGTTCCGAAAGTTTCTGGAGCCCTTCCTTTGTTTGGTTGGAATGAGTCGTTACTATACTCCGGATGAGGATACTTGATGTGCGCTAAAACACACATCATTTGTACCCCGGAAAATGCTAATAAATGGACTAAAACACTAAAATATGAGTAATTATGTTGCAAATATGTTTGTATTGTGTTTTTATGTCTTACAGGTACAAAGGATTGAAAACAAAGCAAAAAAGGTAATTTTCGGGTGACTTTCGGTGACGTTTTCACGTTTATCGAGGTTTAAACGAAGTCGTTAATATTCCTCGATCACACCATTGGAAAGAGCACAAAACTACGAGTCCAACGGTACCAGCCTTTCATATGTGAACCTTTTTATATTATGACCAATTTTTTTTATTTTTTGTCCTGAGTTTGAACCTTCTTATTAAATTTACCTGGACCAAATTCAATAAGGGTTTAATATTTAATGTTGCATATATATTATTGAGGGTATGCCCAGCACAGCTGGTAACTCCTCTACCTCTCAAACGAGAGGTCTAGCTCAGCTGGTAATACCCTTTACCCACAACCTTTGGGTCTCATGTTCGATTCATGCCAGAGGGTTTATCCCCTCTTATCCACGTCAGCAAGCCACGTAGGCACACGTGGCTAACACGTGGTGCCAAGTGGCATGCCACGTGGCGGACCCGGACCCGACCCGACATGACCTGGCCCATGACCCGTCGGTTGACTGGCGATAAACCACGGTTGACCGGTGGTCCGCCGTCGTTGACCGGTGGTCCGGCGGTGGTCAACGATGGTCCGCCACCGTTGACCGTCGTTGACTGCCGCCGTTGAACGGTGGTCCGCCACCATTGACCATCGTTGACCGTCGCCGTTGACCGGTGGTCCGGCGGCGGCTGACCGGATGGTGACGAAATAGTACTTACTCCACATGGCACCACTCTGGTGGTGACACGTGGCATTCTAATGATTGAATGTCAGATTGCAAGCAAGTACGAGGTACAGACTGACTTGTCTGTTGACATGTCAGTATGAGGTGGCAGACAAAGGTGTCAGTCCGAGGTACGAGGTACTGTTCCAGATGGCGGCTGGCCAATCAG
Source organism: Tanacetum coccineum (assembly GCA_026074375.1). NCBI lineage: Eukaryota > Viridiplantae > Streptophyta > Magnoliopsida > Asterales > Asteraceae > Tanacetum > Tanacetum coccineum. Next base: position 11,687 of record BQNB010174257.1, read on the forward strand.
AGCGTGACACGTGGCATCTGGCGTGTGTCAGTCCGAGGAGGCGTGTGTCAGTACGAGGTCAGAGTGCGTGAATCCGTGCCAATCATGGGCAATAATGAGGCGGTTGGTAGAAGGCAAAAAGACCAAAATACCCTCAGATCTAGCAATATGAGTGGTGGATGACCTAAAAGGACGAAAATACCCCCACCTACTTTGGGCTATAAATACAACACACGCAGCACGCAGCAGCTGTTTCGGGAGAGTTTTTAGTTTTTTAAGTTTATTTTTTTTATAGTAGTAGGTGTAGATTTAGGAGTAGTGTAGTATAATTTTTAGCTTATTGTAAAAGCTTTTATAGCTTATTTAGCTTATTGTAATGAAGATTTTGAGCTTATTAATGAAGATGTTTAAGGTTTGTTTTTATGAAAAAAAATATATAAAAAAAAATTAAAAAAAATAAAACAATAAAAAAAATATAAAAATAAAAACATTGTCCATAAAAAGAAATAAAAATCACCAAGTTGGTAAAAGAACACCAACATATAATACTTTCAACTTCCTTGCCAGTACTTGGCAGTTATGTGCCCTTAACATTGTTGATTGTTTTGGAACTTATACCAGACGTCCAAAACTGTTCAACGGAATTTGGTCGAAATAACATGACATACGGGGCGCATGAAAATCTAACTTCGTTGAGGATAAATCATACTTCATGAAACTCAACATTCCCTTCAGTCTTTTCCAAGTATGCGATCATGTTGTGCTTAGGACAGGACTCAAGAGCAGCCATTTTGCTTAGTAGAGAGTGATCGTCGATGAGAGAGATTAGGGCTTGTAAAGATGAATGATAGTTAGAGAGATTGCTTGAGCAAGTGTGCGATTGAAATGGTTTCTTATAGGTTTGGGTGACCTAATTTTAAAGAAAACGTTCCAATTTACACTTTGTACCCTTGGCGGTATTTTATCTATAACGTCTCTTTAGCGGTACTAACTTTGCCCACCGGTACTAACTTTGCATGGTCGGTACTAATTTTGTCCAAACAAAGAATGAACAATGTAAGTATCAGGAATGCTTCAGCACCATCAGTAACTCTTCTCAGTGACTCTCTAAACCTTCTTAAAGCTTTGACAAGCATTTCTTCTAGCTAATGGTAGATTTCTATGTGGATTATCCTGCACATTTAAAAGAAAGTGATTAGACTCTCTTAGGGACCCAAGCCTGTTTGGGCTTGAGTCTGCCTAGTGGATCTTTGAAAGTTGAATAATTTCTAAGGCTAGATCCACCATTGTATTTGGAGAGAATATTATTGTTGTATCCTGGTTTTCTCCATTTACAATCTGCTGAGGACTTAACAGCAGCGACCCATTTTTCCCCAACAGTACTAACTTCTTTTACCTTAACAGTATAAACCTTTTGGTTTGAAAAATTTGTTTTTAGTACTGGTGTTCTCTTGAAAGGCCTTGATGATGGTGAATGTGTTTTGTGAATAACATTTGCTGGTCCACCATCATTCACATTGAGCTTAACAGTTTTAACTTTCAGAGCAGTGCTAGTTAGTACTGTCTGTCTGTTAACTTTTTGTCTAGCAGTACTAACTTTTTTAGTACTGCT
>BQNB010174259.1:0-13276 GCA_026074375.1 Tanacetum coccineum
ATCTCGTAAAAACCAATTAGCAACAGGAAGAATAAAGTAGAAGCCCAACCTAAGAAACTTAATAAAAAGAATCATGTTAAAGAACCTATTTGTGATGACAATGTTAAGCATACTCTGTTAAATGCGAATTCTTAGTTAATTTGTGTTAAATGTAAGCAATGTATGTTTGATGCAAATCATGATGTGTGTTTCCTTGATTTTGTAAATGATGTGAATATGCATGCTAAATCTAAATCTAAATTAAAGAAAAACCAAGTGCATAATATTGGAAACCTACGGGTAAAGTATTCACTGATGTAGGACTTAAGTGGAAACCATCAGGAATACTTTTCACTATAGTTGGTAACTTATGCCCTTTAACTAGGATCACTCCCAAGAAAATAGTGCATCTTAAGGAAACCATTTCTAATTCAGTTGAAACACCAAAACCAGAGATTAAAGTCTATAGTAGGAGACCCAAACAAATAAAATCAGTAGGTTACTATAAAAAAGCTAAGATTGTAGAATCTAAGATTGCTAACAACTCGAAACCCAATCATTTATGGGGATCTAATGCTACATATGTTCCATCTTCCTCTTCTCTTGTCAATGATAGGTTGTTCAGATTGTTCTCTGGTATCTGGACTCTGGATGTTCAAAACATATGTCAGGGAACAGCTCTTAGCTCATGAACTTCGTCAATAAATTTCTGGGAACTGTTCGATTTAGAAAAGACCAAGTTGCAAAGATTATGGGGTATGATGACTATCAGATAGGGAATATCACAATTTCAAGGGTTTATTATGTGGAGGGACTAGGACACAATCTATTTACTGTTGGTCAATTATGCGACTCAAATCTTGAAGTAGCTTTCAGAAAACACACGTGCTTTGTTTGTAATCTAGAAGGTGTTGATTTACTCTCAAGATCTCGAGAAACCAATCTTTATACTTTGTCAATTGGGGATATGATGGTGTCTTCTCCAATTTGTCTCTTTTCCAAAGCTTAAAAAACCAAACCATGGTTATGGCACCGACGATTGTCACATTTGAACTTTGGTGCTATTAATCATTTGGCTAAACATGGTCTCATACGAGGTCTTCCCAAATTGAAATTTGAAAAACATCATCTGTGTTCGGCATGTGCTATGGGCAAAAGCAAGAAACAATCACATAAACCTAAATCTGAAGACACCAATCAAGAAAAACTATATCTTTTGCACATGGATCTTTGTGGGCCTATGCGCGTTGCAAGTGTAAATAGGAAAAAGTACATCCTTGTCATTGTGGATGATTACTCTCGGTTCACATGGGTGAAGTTTTTAGCATAAAAGGATGAAGCTCTTGATCTTATAATCAAGTTTCTGAAAATGATACAAGTTAGATTGAATGCAACTGTCAGGAACATTCGTACGGATAATGGAACTGAGTTTGTTAATCAAACCCTGCGAGACTACTATAATCTCTCATGAAACATCAGTTACGCGAACTCCACAACAAAATGGTGTTATTGAAAGGCAAAATCGTTTGCTTGTTGAAGCAGCTCGTACAATGTTAATCTTCGTACAAGCTCCTTTATTTCTATAGGCCGAGGCAGTTGCTACCGTATGTTTCACCCAAAACTGATCTATTATACGACAACGCCATGGAAAAACTCCTCATGAGCTCTTACATGATAGAAAACCCGATTGATCCTACCTTTATGTCTTTGGTGCACTTTGCTACCCAAACAATGATAGTGAGAATTTGGGCAAATTTCAAGCGAAAGCTGATATAGGTATTTTCATTAGATATGCACCCAAGAAGAAAGCTTACCGTATCTGCAACCGACGTACTCAAAAAATCATTGAAACCATCCATGTCGATTTTGATGAGCTGACGGCAATGGCTTCTGAACAACTAGGTTCAGGACCCGAGCTTAAATCTATGACTCCTGCAACATCCAGTTCAGGACTCGTTCCAAATCCTATTCCTCAACAACCTTGTATTCCACCACCAAGAGATGATTGGGATCGTTTGTTCCAACCTATGTTCGATGAATACTTTAATCCTCTAACAATAGTTGTCTCTCCAGTTCCAGTCGCTGATGCACCAAGAGCTGTTGATTTAGCCGATTCACCCGTGTCTACGTCAATTGACGAAGATGCTCCATCATCAAGTATCCCATCAACACAAGATCAAGTACATTCTCTAATTATTTCTCAAGGTTTTGAAGAATCACCAAAAACACCACATTTTCATGATGATCCACTTCATGAATTTCTTCATGAAGACTCGACTTCTCCGGGATCGTCATCTAATATGAGACCAATCCACACTCCATTCGAATAACTTGGTAGATGGACTAAGGATTATCCTATAGCAAATATAATTGGAGATCCTTCTCGTTCTGTCTCCACCAGAAAGCAACTACAGACTGATGCCATGTGGTGTTATTTTGATGCCTTCCTAACTTCAGTCGAACCAAAGAACTTCAAATAAGCAATGGCCAAACCGTCATGGATCGATGCAATGCAAGAAGAAATTCATGAATTTGAAAGGCTACAAGTTTGGGAATTGGTGTCGTGTCCAGACAAAGTCATGTTGATCAAACTAAAATGGATTTATAAGGTCAAGACAGACGAATTTGGTGGGGTACTAAAGAATAAGGCTAGATTAGTTGCTCAAGGATTCAGGCAAGAAGAAGGAATCAATTTCGAGGAATCATTTGCACCGGTTTTAAGAATAGAGGTCATCCGTATCTTCGTTGCAAATGCAGCCAACAAGAATATGACGATCTTCTAAATGGATGTCAAAATGACTTTCTTAAATGGCGAGCTCAAAGAAGAGGTCTACATTTCTCAACCAGAAGGATTTGTTGATTAGGACAACCCATCGCATGTGTACAAGCTTAAAAAAGCCCTTTACGGTCTCAAACAAGCACCACATGCATGGTACGACATGCTGTCAAGTTTTTCATTTCACAACATTTCTCCAAAGGTGTAGTGGATCTAACACTTTTCACATGGAAAGCAGGAAACGACTTATTACTGGTACAAATTTATGTTGACGATATAATATTTGCATCCACTAATATTGTTTTGTGTAATGAGTTTGCTAATTTGCTGACCACTAAGTTTAAGATGTCGATGATGGGGGTAGATATCATTCTTTTTAAGATTACAAATTTCTCAAAGTCTTAGAGGCATCTTCCTAAACCAGTCAAAATATGCTTCTGAAATTATTAAAAAATATGGGTTGCTGACTAGTAATTCTGTAGACACACCTATGGTAGAAAAGAATAATCTGGATGAAGATCTACCAAGGACACCAGTTGATGTTACACTTTACCGTGGCATGATTGGATCCCTCATGTATCTGACATCCAATAGACCCGACCTTATTTATGCAGTCTGCTTATGTGCTCGGTATCAGGCAAAGCCTATCGAAAAGCACTTAAATGCGGTTAAACGGATATTTTAATACCTAAAGGGAACCATTAACATGGGACTCTAGTACTCGAAGGATACCGATATGTCTCTAACAACATATTCAGACGCAGATCGCACGGGGTGACAGGACACTAGACGCAGTACATCAGGAAGCGCTCAATTCTTAGGTGATAAACTTGTTAGCTGGTCTTCCAAGAAGTAAAAGAGCACTGCGATCTCGAGTACAAAGGCTGAATATATTGCATTATCTGGGTGTTGTGCTCAAATCCTATGGATGCTTTCACAGCTAACTAATTATGGATTTCAATTCAATAAGTTTCCTCTGTACTGCGACAACAAAAGTGCAATTGCTCTATGCTGCAACAACGTTCAACACTCAAGAGCAAAACACATCGATGTACGCTACTATTTTATAAAGGAGCAGGTGGAGAATAGAATAGCGGAACTTTACTTTGTTCGGACGGAATATCAACTGGCTGACATCTTCACCAAACCCTTACCGCGAGAAAGATTCAATTTCTTGCTCGAAAAGCTCGGTATGAGAAGCATGTCTCCGAAAACGCTTAAATGTTTGACAGAGGAAGAAGATGAGTAATGGTGGTACTCGTAATATATCCTATGTATTATATGTATATAAGAAAACATAAAACCTAAAAAGATTTTTCATTTTATATAAATTTTTCAAAAAAAAGAAAAGAAAAAAATTTAAAAATTAGAAAAATACAAAAATAGTGTTTTTATGACATGTTTTCTAGCATTGATAATATATACGGCTTTAGAAATGTCATTTAATAATGGCACAAAGCTGTAAATAAAGTTCAAATAGAAAATATGTCATATGGTTGTTATTATTTCAGATAACAACCCGGTCATAATCTTAGAGGCAAGTATTTTCCAAAATAAAAACTTTGCCTATCAACGGGAAATTTAATTTTCTCGGGAATGAATTACTTCATATTCATTCACAGGCTTGTGTTTACTTTGCAACACAACCCGCACTTTCTTTATCCATAAGTGTATGTGTCAGTGCGCTTATGTATTAAATTAAGAGAAATCTTATTTTTCATGGTGTTGATTTTCAAAAATAAAATAATCATCTCAGTAATTCATCAAAAAATGATTTTTCAAGGCATTTGACCACTCAAAAAACGACAACTCTTTAAATAAAAAACGGGTCATTGTTTGAGGGGGAGAAAATGTCAAATATCTTCTTCAAAAATCATTAAGGAATAAATGGAAAAAGGTTTTAAACAATAACGAGTTAACAATTAAAGGGGAGTTACATAACTTTATCCTAATTGTGCTTTAAATGTTACGTGTTTATGCCTTTATGGAGTAAATAGAATAAAATAAGTAGCTAGGCATTGTAGTGTAAACTTTAGGGACTTATTGTGCCATTAGTTAAACTATATATTGCCTTCGAAAACTTATTAAGAAAATATGCCAAGGATATAAGAGTATAGGGGGCATTTATGCCAAACTCAAAAGTTTTAACACAAACACCCCTTCCCTCCCTCTCTCGTCACAGTAACACACAAACACACTTAAATTTTTCCCTCCCCACTCTCAAAATCGTCAACCACAAGAACATTACGAATCATGATTATCAAGACTTGAGGTAAACTACAAACATGTTCCTTACTATCTAAATAACTGATCATCAAAAGGAATTAGATTATATCTCGTATTTTTGCTTGAAATCCCGAAAAATTGGTTTAGGGTTAGTGAAAATCAAAAGTGGATAAAATTCAGAATTGATTGAGAGGTTTTGTTGCTTAAGGGGTGTAGATTACTCGTCTATAACAGTTTGTTATGGGGATAACAAACAAATAGGATTTGCTTGATTCTTTGTTGCGAAAATAGGGTTTGGAGATTACTTGTAATTTGTGATGGGTTTGTGTTTATTATGTGATTATAACCTTTCTTGAATGCATATGAATGAGAAATTCTATGACTTGTATGCAAATTTTGTGACTTTGATTCAAACGAGTGATAATTTACTCGTTCTTTGCTCTAAATGAAAATTTTGTGGATAATTCTTGTTATAATTGATAGATTATGTTTAAATATGCTTTATGCATGTGTTTGTGTTGTATAAGTGCCATAAAATGGAAGGTTGTATAAATCAAAATTTATAAGACGGCATTTTATACGTCTCTTTGCCTAATAGACGGCGATTTATACATGCCTATACAGACGGCGATTTATACATTATCCATAAACGGTGATTTATACATCATCCATAGACGGCGATTTATATATCACCCAATGGCAACGAGGAGTCTCGACGGATAGGCGCGAAACATGTTTGGGTTGAATAAAGCGAAACATGTTTAGCTTGATTGGAGCGAAATATGTTTTCAAGCGAAACATGTTCCTTCTATTCTAAGCGAAACATGTTTTCCGTATTCTGAGCGAAACATGTCACAACGAAACATGTATACCTTTGTGTTAGCGAAACATGTAACTACTACACTAAGCGAAACATGTATATCTTTGTCTGAGCGAAACATGTTTGAAGCGAAACATGTAGAGGTACATATTCAAGCGAAATATGACATATTTACGAAAAGAAACTCTGCCCAAAATTTTTTTAATTTGTGTAATACTTGGTGTCATGCATCATAACTTGCTTTGCTTGAATGTTCATTTGCTGCTCTCTAATTGAATGTGTGTCCTAAGTTCTGTCATGTTAACTACTTTGAGTTTTTTTTAACTTTTACCTTAGTTGACTTATTCTTAGAGTGTAGTAATTCTGTCATGTTTGCATGAAACCTAATCATAGACCAATCATATCATCAAAAGATAACCAAAATAATCAGTAACATATATCTGTTGTGTATATAAACTGTATTGGTTAATTCTTAAGCAGAATCATAAATCCTCAAGAATCACAACAAGTTGCTACTCGTGATGAAAAGTGGGTTCCCTCTACTGAGAGAGTTAAGATCAGCTCTACCAATATCAGATTAGAAACCATTGTGCCACAAAAGGAAGAGACATTTCAAGTGGTCATTGACATAATCAAGAATCCATGTGTTTCAAGGCTTTTACTATATCTGCAGATGTCTCAAAAATCTTTAGGCAGCAATTCTGGTACACCATCAAGAAGGTTCAAGACACTGATTCTTATGAATTCCCTTAGCCAATAAGAAGTGTACTATTAATGCTGAATTATTTAGGACAATCCTTGATATCTGTCCAAGAGTGGAAGGTGTAGACTTCATGGATGTTCTAGATGATGATACTGCACTCACCTTTCTCATTGATCTTGGCTAACAAGGTCTATAGGTAGATGTCGGTAAGTTGATACTAGGGTGTTAGTTGCTGAAACAGGCACACCAACATTTTGTGGATCATACGCATCATCCATGGGAGAACTCTGCAGCTATAATCAACAAGTGCCATCTCTGAAAGACTAGGAGCAATGACAATACTAGAAGTCGAGAATTGACATATTGTAGGGGATATTTAACAGAGAAAATGTCGACTATCCTGAGTTGATTTGGGAAGACTTTGCTTATCAGATTGACCACAAGAAAGAAAAGAGATCAAGGCGTGAGAATATGCCATAATCCCCGATTCACCAAAATCATCATCAACCACTTCCTGAAACAACACAAGTCTCTCACCAACCTCAATCATAAGCACTATCATACAATCAAAGTGAGGGGCTTGTAAGCGAGTTAAAGTTTGTCATAATAATGTTAAGACTATCAGGAATATGGACTTCCCATTCCTGATGTGATGTTGACTGATGCAATCAAGCATTCAGAATCATATCAGATGTTCATCAAATATTCAACAAATCAGATTCCACCCAAGAAAAAGGCAAAGGTTCAAAAGGCAAGAAGACTGTTGATGAGTCTCAGGAAACTGTCGATGTATCCGAAGAGTCTGAACCTGAACCAGCTAAGAAAAAGACTTCTGCTAAGAGAAGAGTCAAAAAGAAAGTCTCACTGTCAGTTGATGACAACATTATCTCTGATGATCCTGATGCTGCCTTGGAATTAGCTAAGTCTATCAGCAAAACTAAAGCTGAAGATGAAGAAGCAGCAAGTAAAGTCCATGCTACACATGCTCGAATCGTGACCGAATTTGTTCCTGAATCTGCTAAGAAGAAGTATGGTGGCAGAAGTTTTAAGAGTGTAGTTATTGAAGACACTCCGAGTACTCTAAAGTCTAAATCTGCCACTTCAAAGGCTAAGCTTAAAGGTGCTCCATCTCTTACTCCTGCTAAACAAGAGGCTGCAGACATTATGCAAGCTCTTAAAGAAAGTAAGAAGACAATCTGAAGACAAAAAAGTATTATATAACACCCCGTATTTTGGGATCATTGTGCGACGTCAATAAATTTACTATTTATTTTTAGTATTGTACACGTTTGCTTTTAAATTGAAATCGTTAAGTTAAATCGCGTAAGCTAAAAATTATCATTCAATGTAAACGGGCATCAAACAATTAAATGTTTACATCAAGCAAGTGTTAAGTAATTATTTTGAGGATAATTATTAACTTTGTTCATTTTATTTTTATTGGTTATGTAAATTGGTTACGTTTCGCGATAAAATACGTTTAGGCATTCCCGGAACCACCAAAACTTTTCTACGCTTTAACAAATACCCACAATTGTACCCAATACTCAAAATTTACAAAATATCATCACATATATACATATATGGCCGGATACGAATGAGAAAACACAAATATATTATCTAGTTCAATCTATCTCCTAGAATTCATAGGATGATACTCATTTTAGGGAACCAAGGACTAATTTCTTACTAGCCCTAATAGTAATTGACCATGACTTCCATAGAAATCCTCCTTATGTCTTTGACTAGTAAATGGAATTATATAATGCCATAGCTAGTAAGATAAACATACACACTTCACTTTTACACTAGAAAAACTTCACCATTCTCTCCTTTTCCTTCTTATAGCCCACGGCTCAAAACTACCACCTTAAACCATCCATACAAATTTTATTTATCACATTTCCAAGTGTTCCTACATCATTTATAAGATATCCTAAGGTGTTTAGAAGGTTTGATTTGGGGTTTACAAGTGTTAAAGCAAGAAGGTTCAAGATTAGGGTTTTGCTTGGATTTAGGGTTTTCAAGCGTTGTAAGCTTGGGTTAAATAGCTAAACAAGGGTTTAGATCATATTTCTCATCATCCTACTTCATATTAAGGTCACCTAAAAACCTTAATCTCTTTATTTTCATGATTTTATGCATATATAATGTTTGTATACTTAATCACCATCTAAGGAACATATCTACATGAAAAATGGATTTTTACACTTGTTTGTGAGTTGGTATACTTTTATATATGTTATATGGATGTTAATATCATGTCATAATGGAAATATAAGTATTATGCAAGTGTGGTTTATGTATAAAAAGTGTATATAAACAAGTTACCTAAAAAGTGTATATGTAAAAGTTCATGGATAAATAAGTATGTATGATATGTGTGAAAACACATATCCATTTTATATCAAAATAGACCCTAAAAAGATGAAATTGTGCTTTAAATGCTTGAATATTGCTTGTTTTGTCTTTATGATTGTGTAGGTACGGATAAAGCAAAAATCACAAGAAAACGGTTAAAACCGGGCAAAAAAGGAACACGGGAACGGAAGAGCACGCAAAAGGCCGGGAGGAAGCTATAAAAGCCAAACTGTGGTCAAACTTCAATCAACTTGGTCAACCAAAGTCAAGGTCACAAAAAGACAAAAATCTCCAAAGTTACCAAACCAGTCCCTCATTTATAAACCAATTCACAAAAATAATCCTTAAAAGTCCTAATGGTCGTTAACTTTTATTTATAAAAGTTAACAATTGTTATCTTTGTTATTAAGACTAAGCCCAAAACCTGTTACCATTTCCTTGGCCCAAAACCCACATCCATGGCCCATTTCTGTTATAACTCCCAAGTCAACCCGAGTCAAACTCAAACATACACCCCCTTTCAGTTAAAAATTGGGCGGGAGAAACAATTTTACTGTTCATCTCCTTCCCCAATTTAACCTCTCAGTCAAATCATGGGGCAAATCCCAATTGAAGGACAAAAAGGATAATTCAGGTGTTAAAGTACACCTTGGCAGCAACAAACATCATTCACAAGCTCTCATTGGTCAATACCCTTCAAGATATGCCACGCGGGCTAGTAAGGAAGCACAAGGAAAGGGATATTTTGCACTCATTCTACACTCAGAAGAAACACAATAAGCTACAAACCACGGATTGTCAAGCTGGCAATCCGTGTGAGCTCATAAGTGATCCAACGATAGAAAGTGGGTATCCAATGATTGGACTTGATCAAGGGCCACTATTAGCAGGAGCGTGTAACTGAAAAGAGGACTAGAAGGTTCAGCTAGAGGCTATATATAGCCACACACTCTCACACACACACACGTATCTAAGGTAGCTTTTAGAATAGCTTAATTTTAATAAAAATAAAAAAAAAAGGGTGTGGTTGGGAGGGTTTGGGGATGTTGCTGTGTGGTTCTTTAGCTTATTTTTCATTTAAATGTAATTTTTAGTCTTTGTAATTTCATCTTTCAAATCCTGTAATCTGTTTTTTAGCATTAATAAAATCGTAAGTTTAGTTTCATCACTTGTTTACTTATAAGCTTTTTATTAAAATCTCAAATATTTTGATCAAATGTTTCATAAGCTATTCTCACAAGCTCTCTACAAGTTTATCTGAGTCTATAAGCTCAGGTTAAGCTCAATTAGTCTTTAATCTACTTTAACTTTAAAAACAGTAAACAACCTGGCTATATTGCTATAAGAGAAGGCTTATGGAAGGAAGCAAAAAAGGGAATAGCTTCCAGGACTTAACTAAGCTTATTCCAAAAGGATAAGCTAGAGCTGTAGCAAAACTAAGCACCTTGAGCATATGAACCTTTGGTTTAGCTAAGTTTGACTGTAAGGTCCTTACTTTGCCTGTCCTTGTCTTCTAGCTTAGCTTGTGCTTATTTTGCTTATTACCTAGCTTATTTGTGTTTTTATTTGTTTAATTGAGCTTATTCATCATGTGTCATCATCCATTTCTAGCTAAAGTAGTTTAGAACTTAGATTTGTTAAAAATGTCATAAAATCAATAAAAGTAAAAAAATAATTAGCATAACCCTTAGATCTTAGTTTATAGCTTAATTGATAGTTAAAACAAGTTTATTGAGTCTGTTATAAGCTAGTTGTCATCTGGTTTTTAGTTTAGTTTCAGTAAGATTTTTCTTAAATACTAGTTAGAGAATAAAATCATGTCAATTATAAAGGAGTGTTTGGCACTATAATTCAAACTAAGAGTTAGATTGGCTATTGACACTTTGAGTCTTAAATCTGAATTTGATTATCATTGGTAGGATCGTAGGTTTGAATTTTAGTTAAATTGGTAAGTGTGATCATGTTTTCATAAGTTTTCTAGTTAAATTTTTGAATTTGTGTATTTCTTAGTCAGCCAAGTAGCAGCATAAGCTTATTAAGCTTTTAGTGGTTAGTTTTGCCTCATATGCTTTTAGTTGTGATTTTAAATCAGGATAGAAGTATTTTCTTTTAGTCTGCACTTTATCTAAATTGTTTTTTATTTTTAACCATTTGTCATTAGCATCAGATATCATTTGCCAGACCATTTGCAGTCCCATTTTTGATCATCTTTTAAACCACATTAAAGTATGAATTTAAAGTTAAGATTTTGTAAGTCCTATAGTTTTTATAATAGTTTAGATAGATTAAAACTTGTTTTTTTCATTTGCTAGCTATTTTCAGGTAAAATAGCTTTTAAATCATCATAAAAAAAAACCTAAAAAACCAAAAACAGTAGTAACTAGAACTTAGCTTTTAAATTTTGATTTCTAGCTTTTAGAATTTGTTTTTATGATTTGGATTAATAGTTTATAAGTAGGTTGTTAAGTTTTCAAAAGCTCAAATCCTGTAATAGCTTATTGTGCAATTTAACTTATCTAGTTTTTAAGCCTTAAGTTATAGTTTCTGAGTTTGCTCTTTTAATCATTAAATTTAGGAGTCCTGTAGTATTTTTAGCTTATTTAGCTTTTCATAATTAGCTTCTACATGTTATAAGCTTTCAGGTTTAGCTTTTGTTCTTAAAAATGAGCTTAAAATGAGTTGTGTGCAAGCTGGTAAATGAAAACTAGTTTTTTTTTGTCCTTATAAGCTCACTTTCTGAAAACAACTTTTTCATTATCTTTTTGAGTGCTTATTTTTGAGTTTCAGCTTATATTGCTTTTATTAAAGTTGCTTATTTTTAGGTGCTTAACAACTTTTGTTCTTTAAGTTTTTTTTTATAAAAAAAGGGGAAGTGGAAGTCGGGGGTGAGCAAGACTCGAACCCCCGACCTCAACACCTCAACCCTTTATAACACTACACACACCACACTACCGCTGTGCCCTTGGGTCTTTTTCATAAGACTCTTACACAATTAAATCTTTATAGTCATTTTAGCTTTATAAGCCTATTAAGCTGTTTAAGCTTATTTCGCGGCTTATTTAATAAGCTGTGATCTCGGGCTTATTTTTTATTTTTTGTATCTGTAGGTTTTATAAGTAGTATAAATCTATTTCTGTAATTTTTCTTAGATTTTTATAGTTAATTTAGTATTTTTAATCATTTATTTTCATTAAAAACTTTAAAAAATCATAAAAAATAGAAAAATAATCAAAAAAATAAAAATCTTTTTTAGAAAATTTTCTTTTATTATTTAGAACGTAGGAAAATTAGTTTGACTCTCGTAGGTTTATTTTTGAGCATTTTAGATTTTAGGGCTCGGTTTTCGATTCCCGTTATTCGTTTTTGTGATTTCTTTCAAAAATTTATCGTTAAATTTTCAAATTTTGCAAATCCCTTTATTTTTACTCATAGAATTAGATTATTAATTCAAATTCTAGGGTAAGGTGCTAATTAGGGTTTAATTTGTCATTTCCGTTTTTCATCCGCGTGTTTAGTTATTTTACTTGCATTTAATTGTTTTTAGTCATAGAAAATCAATCAAAAAGTTAAAAATCATTCAATACATTATCCAATCTGAATCGAGGGTATCAATTCACATTTCTTTGGGATACGACCCGGTAATCACTTACCGGTTAAACGTGTTATATTATATATTTTTTTGTTTAAATTGCATTTAATCTTTGTCCTCAAGGATTATTTGTATATTTCTATAAATACTTTTATATATTATATATACGTGGAATTGCTACAATCAAGGATATTAGGGAGACAGAGGTTCACAGTCATTTCTTGTTGTACCATCACCCGTTCCATCATTGGATGACCTTTACTTGACAGTTGGACAGGCTCTTACACCTGCCACTGTAGACATTGAGGAGTTTGAGGCTTCTGAACTATCAGACACTAGGATCACCTTATCACATTCCTCAGCTTCATCAGATTTCACCGCACCATTGTCACCTGATCGCCCACTTACTCAGACTTCACCCACCCCTACACCCACCTGAGTTTCATTCCACCATAGGACCGCACGTATGGCCGTGTGTACTCAGCCGACCTTATCCCCGGGCATGTCAGCCCGAATAGCGGAGGCAGCTGCTTTGTCCCCCTCTTCATTCCGTAAAAGGTATAGATCCTCTTACGAGACACCATCACCATCATCATCTCCGACCCTTCCTATATGGAAGAGGTATCGGGGTACATCAGGGCTTGTAGAGGACACTAAGGATGAGAGTTCAGATTCGGGTACTGAGAGAAGGTTCAGAGTACGAGGGTCCTGGTTTAAAGGAGGAAGAGAAGGAGGCTGCACCTGAGGGTCAGTAACAGGCAATTTCGGCTAAGGAAACAGCTATGGACGAGCCTCTAGGACTTGGTTATGGGGCGTTGAGAC